>MVGT01004529.1:141009-168969 GCA_002174775.1 Macleaya cordata
TAAAAAACCGTAGCAAATTAGCTTCTGTGACGGTTTATATGCCGTAGCTTTAAGTGCCGTAACAAATAGCTTTTGTGACGAAATTTTGCTACGGTTTTGTGGATCGTAACAAATGGTCTTACTTTTGCGACGGCCAAAGCCGTAGCTAATTGGTGACCATATTTGACACTTCCAAGGCTCAATTGTTACGTTTTATAGCCGTAGCAAATAGCCCTAGTCTTGTAGCGACGGATGCAGCTGGGCTATTAGTGACGGATTAAAACCGTCGCAAATAATCTATTTTTCCTTCTTTTTTTCTTTTTTTTTTTTGGTTTCTTTTTCCTGTCTTAGAGCCTTTTTCATTGACCTGTTTACTTTACAGGTACATCCATATTCAATTAAATTTATAAAATCATTCAAATACACTTCCACATTCATTCATTCAAATTTTTCAAACCATTCATTTGGGATAAGGGTTATTTTGTATTAATTCTTACTATTTTGACATTCTTAAGAACTTAGATGTTAAGTTTTAAATTGTATAATTGATGTATTAATTTACATTTAATTTTTGTGATAAATAGGTGAAGTAATTAGGCTTTATACGAAATTGTATAATTCCCGTAATTCATACTGTCATATTTTCAAAACGGTATTTTTGGACATGTTCCGATCAAAATTGAGCCGAGTCTATTTTTGACAAAATTATAGATCTTGATTTTTCCTTTCAAAAATGTATTATACCTAGCATTTTTAATTTCGGGTTAGAGAGTAATTTCATTTCAAAATTACTGATTTCATAAATATTGTTAAAATTCTGTAATTATATTTTTGAGTTTTACACGTCTGTCTCTATACTTTAGACTTATTTTTGGGCCTCAGATGATCTGAATTAGCCTCAGTCTATTTCTGATAAAATTGTAGATCTATGAATCTAGTTTTTAAAACGGATTTATTTGTATAATTCAGATTTATGGTTAAGTAGATATGCCTAGTTTACTCAACTGTATACAATTGACACGAACATTATTTTCAAACATTAATTTTTATCTTTCTTTGACTTGAACTGATTTTGACGAGTTAATGGGCATTGACCTAAATAGTGGTTGGCTAGACTTGACTTTGACTTAACTAGAGACTTAAGTTGACCTTGACTTAGACCTGACCTTAAGGTAACCAATGTCGACTAAAGTAGACCATTAACAAAATATTTTTAAATTCATTGCCTTTCAAAAGTAAAGTAAATGAGTTTTATTTATTATTTCTACTTACACTTTTATTACACTAATCACGCCTTGGTCTTCGGACTCGGCGAATCGGGTCAGATTTAGAGTATCAAAAATCGAGGTGTGACAAGAACAGAGAAGGAGAGTACTAAACTTGTTCTGGACATTCAAGCTTTACTCCTGTACTGGTCTTCCCCCATTAAAGTCCTCAGTGCTTATCGGTTTGAAGACCTAGTCTTTAGTTGGGAGTCTATTATATGTAAGCTTTTACTATTTCTTTTGGCTTTCCTGTCAATTCCAACTCGGAATGACTTGTATCATCCTCTTCTATCTAATATATCGTCTTTTTGCTGATAAAAAAAAATTAGTTATTTTTTTGTTTTTAAACTTCAAAATGTTATATCTTTTAAACTAAAATTCGAATTTTGACGAAATTTATATATTTTGAAAGTATTTTTCGAGATCTTCGAATGTAAACGAGTCAAGAATATTTTTTGAAAAAAATTATTTGCGAAATTTATGCAAAAATATTTTTGCATATGCAGAAAACATGCAAAAATATTTTTGCCTAGTATTTTGAGAAACATATTTTGATAAAATTCATATATTTTGAAAGTATTCCTCGAGATCTTCACTTTTTCTTTTATGTTACTTGATTTTGAGACTTGCAAATTCGAATTTGAATACAATCAAGATAAAATATACTTGTTGTAGTAGTTCTCTGTTTATTTGTGAAAAAATATTTTTGTTTATTGTTTTTAGTAACTAAGTTCGACGAAATTTATATATTTGAAAAGTAATCCTCGAGATCTTCATTTCTTCTTTTGATGTTATCTTATTTTGAAGCATATGAATTCAAATTTCGACGTAATCTAGATAAAAATATAGTTTTCTATTACACAAAAAAAAAATTTGTTGTCGTGTCTCATTTCGAAGATCTCGACGAATGCTTTTCAAAATTATAAATTTTATGAAACATTGATTAGTATTTTTAAAGTTCGAAAAATTTTATGTGAAAAATAAAATTAAAAAAAGAAGTTGTTGGTGGTAACATGAACCTATAGTTAATTATTAATTTTAATTAGTTAAATGGCATATCTGTCTAAATTTTATTTTCGGACTAAATAGACTCATATATTACTTGGTAGACTAAATGGACTCAAATAAACTCATATTGGATGTTTTGTACATTTTCCCTTTTTTTTTTTATTTTGCTTGGAGCCTCTAAAATCTCTGGGCCCGGGTCTTGAGTCATTGAGTGAACAAAACCAGAACCGTACCAAAAGAAAACAAATATAACCAGCAATTAAAACCGGTTTAAATTTATTGAACATTTATTTCATGAAACTCCACCACCTTAATAATAAAAAAATAATTTGTATCTCTATGCGAATAATTAAATTATTTTTTTGAAGAGATGAACCTATTTTTTATTAGATCAGTAAATAACGCGACGTTAGCTGAAATAGAATCCGAATCTAAGTTGTCAACAACAGCAGGTACAACTAGTTGCCTTAGATGACATATGCTAAATAATTAAACTTTAACTAACTGTGTTGACTTAATAAACCCAAAGATTAGTAAGAACTTAGAAGCAGAGTCCATTAAATGAGCCCAAATTAATTAACATTGTTGACTTTATTACTAAACACAATTTTATATTCAGTAAGAAAACAAATCGTGACCCCACTTGCAAAGTTTGGCGCGAGGCAGTAGATTAGATAGTAGGCACTATAATATTTAGGGTTCTGTTAACGTGTGCCCTTATGGCACACGATAAGGTTATTTTGGAATGAATTGTTTTATAAGTTAAAAGTCTTTAAATCAATTGATTTTTTATACATATAATATTATCGTTATTTATAGGATGTCCACAAAAAATCTGCTCAATAAGAGATATCTAACTCCCCAAACAAATCACTTTAAATGTCAGCCGTTCATGTGCACTATTAAAGTCTAAATTAAGTGTTTATGGTGATAGAGGGTGCTAGAGGTCTCCGATTGAGCTGATTTTTTAAGATATGATCTAAATAATATAAATAACATACATATAAAAAATAATCAGATCATTTAAAAAACTTAAGAAACTAAACAAAACACAAAATTATGTTAATAAAATCCTAATATTTATTTGAGTACAGATAGTCTGTACTCAAATTCTCTATCTCCTCTAGCTTACTCATTTTGCCTTGTGGGTTCCCATAGGGATGATCTAATGGGTGATATTTGGTGAAATTTATTCTTCTCACTATATAAATTATTGAAACAAAAATATCAACCCATTTAAAACTTGATTAAAAAACCAACGGTCTAGTACTCGATATAGAATAAATTTTTAATGGTTGATTTTTCAATCGATTTCTGATGGCGTTAAAATTTTTAGATGGACGTTGATTTTTATGAAAATGATCTATAAGGTAAAAAAAATATTATCAATCATTGAATCGTCTCCCTTTGGACTCCACAAAGCAAAACGGGCAAAGAAACAAATTAAGAGGCGGACATAAGATTTGAAGACAAAAGATCTGAACTCAATGCAGTAGTTTAACATGTTAATTAGGAAAAATACTATTCTGCCCGGTCAAATCTGTCCTTGATTTTTTTTAAGAGCCCTTTAATAACAACCTTATCATTACTCATCAACATGTTTAAGTACATGAGTAATGTACAGCTTGTTTATTCCCTTGCATGTATGTGTGTTCCAAAATCTAAGCAGCAATAATGCTTGAGATCATCCCTGTTTTGGTCAAATAGATAATCCGGATTATCAGAGTATAAAAAGGAGATATCTTGAACGGGAATTGGACAATATGGATCCAGTATATGTTGCGATGAAAATAAAAACTACTAAAGCTAGTTGACTAACCAAGTTGCATGAATTCTGTAATTCTTTAAAGCATTTAGGAAGCATATCAAATTAGCAATGAAAATTAAAACAACTAGTTGCCAAAAAAAAACCCCTTTTAAAATCTATCAACTCAATTCACATCAGCCGTAGGAAGGTGCTGATCACATGTAATTGACAGAAATCCTCTGTCATCATTCTTTAAATAAAAAGGACAAAAGAATTTATGAAATACTAAAAAAAAAAAAAATTAATATGCATATCTGGTATTCTATGAAAAGACAAAAAACCTGCTTTGGAAATTGTGCAAGAGTTTATAAATTTTTTTTTGTCTTTTTCTGATTAATACTCTTTTTATATATTCTTAAAGAAAATGATCTACTAACCTTAGGCTCTGTTTGGCCGCACTGAAATATCTTGGATTGGATTTTTCAAGACCCTTCCTGAGAAGTCTCTAAAACTGGTTAATTAAAAAACTGTTTGTCTAACATTGAAACTATATTGAGTATAGCATGATGTTTGTCTCACGGGCATCTTTCCTGGGTTTACTTTCGAATATGATTGTAATCTATAATCTATAAATCAAACAAGTAAAAATATAGATTAAGAATTAAACAGATATGTAAGCTAGGACTCATAAATCAACCGATGAAAATATACCACTCTACCCTGAATCTATGTGATGAAAATATAAGAGGGAAAAACCCAAAAAAATTGTTCAAGTAAGAAAATATAGATTCATATTTTCATATGAGTTCAAAAAATTATCCTCAATCTCTGTGATGAATCTATATGAGTTTTTCCTCTCAATAATAAGAGGGAAAAAACTCAAAAATTTGTTCAAGAGATTAAAAGGAATCAAATGAACATATTTGAATAAAGAGGTACAGAAAAATAAGAACATAAAAATTAATTACTGAACTTTTTTTTTTTCAACATCTAAGCTTGTGAGAAAAAATAATAAATCAATTACTCAAAAAAAAAAAGAAAAAAAAAGAAAAAGAAAAAACAGATCTAGGAGGTTTTGGTGAGAGATTGGATCTAAGAGATGGATTTTGAAAATGTAAAAAACAAATCCGAGTCCAACTTTCAATCAACTTCCAACTTTTTTTTTTTCGGTAGTTGAGGTTTTGGGAATGATAGAGATAATCAAGAAAAATAGTATTACAGAGGAAGAAGAAGAAGAGAAGAGATTGAAGAGATAAGTAACATGGAGAGAGAGAGAGAGAGAAAGGGTGAAAAAAAAAGGAATCAACATAGAAAGAGGGAGACTTTGGTGAGAAGAGTTTTCCACGGACTGGGTTTTAGGAAAAATAAGGGTTAGGTGGGTTTCACTTTCCCCAGCTTTTTAGGCGTGGAAACCTTCAGCGGGACCTATGTTTCCACCCTTTTTGAATTTTTTTTGCTAAACAAACACAAATCTAGAGATTTCCCTTTCCAGGACCGAGAATTCTCGGTGGCTTAACAGCGCATTAGGTTTATGTGACTCATGGGTCATATAAGATCTAATTTTTTGTATGGATGTTCTATTTACTAGGTAAACCATCATATAAAAAATTATCTCATTTTAAGACCTCAAACTCCCTCAAATCTGTACATGAAAATAAATAAATTTTAAAATCTTTTGTACTGTTGATTTTCAATCATTGGATGATAGAGTTACATGTTTTAGAATGACTGATTTTTTGTGACGATTATCTAGATCTACATGATGACAAAACCATCCTTACTAAAAATCAACATTTAAGTCATCTTCATGTGGAGCCCATAGGCTCGGGTAACTCTTGTTTGACATGACCTAAGGTTATTCGATCCCTTCTCATTCTTGAAAGAGTTGCACCCCAACATTCCTAAAAGAAAGTGGATCAAATTAAATACATTGTTATTCATAGATTGTTATTCATACATTATTTGCAGAGCCTATATGAAATTGATCTAAGGGATATATTGAGTGAGGATGTTCTTCTGATCACTATGTTAATCATCCTTACTGAAAATTAGCACATCCTAAAAGTAATGTAATTCCATCAACCAGTGATTGGAAATCACAGAAAATCAATTGTGAATGAACTATTCATTTTATTTACTCAATGAGTGATGGGGGTAAAACTTTTAGAATGCACTATTTTTTTTTATGAGGATGATCTATATGATAAGATAAGAATATCCTAACTTAAAATCAGCCTTTGAAGATAAAGAGAATGATGTGATCGACTAAGATCGTCCAAAACGTGAAAGTCACTTTGGCTTTCTGGGCTACCGCTAGAGAGGAGTTCAAAGGTTTGACGATTGAAGCTTTGATTGTTCGCTGGAGGGATATTATCTTAGAGCCCTCCTGAGTGTGTTTTTTTTTGGTTCAGTGTACTTAGTCTCTTCGACTACTTCGAGACAAGTTAAGATGTTGTATATGCCTTATATACTTCTATCTTTATTTTAATAAACTCTTTTTACTAACAAAAAAAAAATCAGTCTTTAAATCATCTTTATATAGATCCCACATGCTTATATACGTTCAATGTTCAGATAACAATGTTTGTGGATACTCACTCTTCCTAAAAAAGTTAAAAAGGAAGAGAGAGTTTTGTAGGCGACCAAGTGGAGGTTGTATTGAAGATTTGAACGCTTAACAATTTACGAGATTCATTCCTCAAACTCTCACCCATACTAACCGTGTGCTATGTCATGTCAATGTACTTTAGGCAATAAACCTATCTACCAACGAAAAAATAGTAATAATAACTCTAGCTAGTCTCTTAATTTAAATTAAATCTCGATGAAGGGTAACTTTGGATGCAACCGAGTACTGTATACCGTTTACCTCATTTATTTAAACTTATCCTTAAACCCTATTTAAATTGACCTGTAAGCCTATATGGATGACCTAAGAGCGGATTTTTTGTGGAATTGACTTCCTCACCATAAAGATGAAACTTCTAACCTCTTAAAATCTTAGTTGAATTTTTAATAGTAAAAATGGATGGTTTAGAAAGCTTAAAATTTGAATAAACTTTTGGTAATATAAGAAAATTCATAATGATCTATTTTTTTATTTTTTTTAGTAGTAAAAGGTCAAGAAGGTGAGGAGATTCTCTGTACAAATTATTAGCCCTAGAGTCGTATCTATGTGGTCCTATAGACCAGTGTAAAAAGAGTGTAATAATAAGTAAAGAAAAAGTGAGGTAAACAGCAATGCACTAGGTAGATATGCATAACATAATTTTAATAAAGGTTTACTAAAGGGGGTTTATAAAGGGGAAGCTAAATAGGATGGGGGAAGCTTTTTTGGGACTTCAACTCAAAACCCATTTGTTAGGGCTTAGAGGGAAGCTTCAGGCCCACTTCATCTTCCCCACCAACGTACAAGCCTTCACCACCATTGCCACCACTGCCTTTATCTCCACCATGCCACAATCAAGTCCCCATCACCTCCAGAAAAGAGAAAGAGAACATAGAGAGATCGAGAGAATTTTCAGATCTCTCTCAATCTCCCTCTCTGTTCTCTCTCTGTCTTCTCTTTCTTTCTCTCTCTCCCTCTCTCTCACTCTAAACAACTTCAGAAACGCAGATCAATTTTTGTTTTCTTCAGATCTAAATTTTTCGAATCTCTCTCGATCTCTCTCTTTCTCTGTTCTAAATCTCGTTCTCTCTCTCTCGATTTCTCTCTCCTCTCTTTGATTTTGTGTTGTAGATGGTGGTGGCAGTGGTGGTGTTAGGTGGTGGTGGTGGTGGTGGTGGCGGTTGTGACTTGTGGGGGAAGAGGTGGGGTGTATTTATTTTGTGGGATGGTGACAAAAGCAGTTTCCCATTCTATTTTTCTTAGGGCAAGTGTTATGGACACCTTAAACAAGCAAAAAAAAAGTATTTTTTGAGGTTAGGGCAAGTACTATGTGCACCCCAAATAACCAAACCCCTTCTTCGGGTCCTCGATTTGGGGCGAGAACAAGGGGTTTAAGGGAGGAGGGCACAAGCTTTGCCTATTGGCACAGATTGTGCCACACGACACAATCTTTGCCAACTCCCAAACTATGAAAATAATCCAAGGCCATATTTCGATGCGGATGCAAGAGGTTTGAAGGGTATTTAATTTTAGGCAGAATCTGTGCCATACCGCACAGATTGTGCTTCCCCTGCGTCTTCTCTCCATGGTACTTGCTCTCTGTTAATACCTTAAACCCCTACCCCAAACTCCTACCTTAAGGGTTTCCCATGGCACTTGCCCTTAATGCATTTTGGGCTTAAAGGCCCAAATGTAAAGCTTCCCACTCATCCTATTTAACTTCCCCTTTATCAGCCCCTTTCTAAATTGTAAATACCAGTCAAATCTCTAGGAGAATCCAACCAACGAGGACGTCATTCCAGGGAGGACATGAACACTAGCTCTTTTGTTAATTGTCAATAAACCTGTGTTATATATATATATATTGTGAGACTATACTAATCAGATCGGTCCTGCAGTGAGTGCAGTCTAGATAGACAGAGCTAGAGAGCTGCCCCTTCTAGGTCATTCAAGCAGTTCATTCAGTTCAATCAATTTTTCTTTTTGAGAATGAACACTTTAGTATCCCTACTTACACTTGGGGTACTTGGACTCATTTTAGTTAGCTTCATAACCTGCAGTTATGCTAATAATCAGCTGCAAGTAGGATTTTACAAAGGAAAATGCGGACAGAAAGATGTCGAAGCTACCATCAACGATATCGTAGCTGAACGATTCAATACCGACCCTTCGATTGTAGCTGCGCTCCTTCGCATGCAATTCCACGATTGTTTCGTTACGGTATTGTATACACATTATATACATTCTGGAACATCATCAGCTAAGTACTTATCATTAATTTTCTAGCTAGCTTAATTAAGGGTTATTAATTTCTTAATTTCCTCGATTAATGTGAAGGGATGTGATGCATCGTTACTCCTAGATGGCAGTTCAACTGAGAAAAATGCAGGGCCAAACCTAAGCGTGAGAGGTTACGACCTTATAAACGACGCCAAGTTGGCTGTCGAGAAAGATTGCCCTGAAACCATCTCTTGTGCTGATATTATCGCCATTGCCACCAGAGATGCTGTCGCCTTGGTAAGTAATTTTCTAACAATTAAGAGTCTGTTCTTTAAATCATTTTAGTAACATTGCGGTCTTAATTAAGAGCGCAGCATGCTTAATATATATGTAAAAGTCACATATATTTGTTAAAGAGTTAGGATTATTAGGAACCAAGCTTATTAAGATGGTGCTTTTTTTTTTTTTGCTGAAGCCTAAAGGTGGGTTGTTGAGACTGTTCAAGGTTTTGCCCCTCTCCTGTGACACTAAGGTGGTTTTTTTTTTTTTTTTTAAAGGCATCTGAATTGTGTATGATTTTCAAGTTTAGGCATTTTAAAATCAACTACCGGTCTATTTGTATAACTATACAACAAATTAGTTCTTTATCTCAATTTTTAGAGCTAAATTAATATTCACTTTAAAAGTCTGACTCTGTCAAGATATAAAAGCATTCAAATAAGTAAAGTTTGACGGAATCTGATTCAAATTCCCAACATTTAAAAAAAAAATCAAACGCCACCTAGGTCAAGATTTGGCCAAGGTTTATGTGGGGCTAGCTACTTGATGATGATACAAGGGTTGATATCATCCTCACCTTAGAGATCATCCTTACAAAAAATCACATCATTTTAAAACTTCTAATACAGCATGTGCCTCATGAAATTTAGGTATGATTCGTAAATATAATTAATTTTTTGTACATTAAATATAGGGTGGAGGGTTCAGGTATGAAGTAGAAACAGGAAGGAGGGATGGTTTAATTTCACTTGCCAGCAATGTAGATCTTCCTGGTCCTTCAATTCCAGTCTCGGACTCCATAGATGTATTCGCTAAGAAGGGACTTAACCTTACCGACATGGTTCTACTCCTTGGTACGTAATTCCATCCTCATTACGTTTTTGTATTTAATTTGATCTTTAAGTAAAAAATAATAATTACATCGTTCTAAAACTTCAAATCCTGTCAAAATAAAAAATAGCGTGCGTCATGATTTATAAATATTCATTCTTTTTAATAGTTATTTTTAAACTAATTTTTTATATATGGGGTTAAAAGATTTTGTATGATATGATCTTTTCTAAAGGTGGAGAGCATCATTTTAGCTATGTCAGTAGATTATCTCCATATGGACCGTACAAAAATCTTATAAATTAAAGGTGTCTTAATTGGCCGTCGATCTGCCTCGTAATTGAATGTATAATGCGATAAGTTTCGATGTATTTCTACTTATTTTAGTTTTGTTTGTGTGTGTTAATTCTAGGGGGTCACAGCGTAGGGATTACACATTGTTCACTCATCGAAGATCGGCTATATAATTTCAAGAACACTGGCAACAGGGATCCAAATATGAACATTTTTCTAGCCTTCAACTTAAGGTTCAGGTGTCCTCAGAACTCAAACACCGATAATACGGTCGATTTAGATCAAACTTATGGCAGTTCTTTGGTGGTCGATAAGGCTTTTTACCAACAGATACAATCAAATAGAGGAATTCTAGAAATAGATCAAGCGATTGCGTTGGATCCGTCGACTAAGGCCACGGTTGCATCGCTAGCTAATGGACTCATCAACTTCCCTACTCAATTTGGTGCAGCCATGGTGAAGTTGGGTGCTGTCGGGGTTCTCACTGGCAAGGAAGGGGAGGTTCGGAAAACTTGTGGAATCGTTAATCATCATTAACCTAAAAAATTAATCCTAGTTATATATAGATGATTAATTTGTGGATTCGAAATGGGCATGATTAAAATTTGATTTCTTTGTTGTTATATTTTTTTCTTTTGATACTTCAATAAAAAGAACTGTAGTACTTAAATGAGCNGATTCAAAGATGTACAGATTAAGAAGCAGATAGCTTGTGTTATCAAATTTGTATAAATATAGCTGATGAATTAAACTACTATTTTATCACTTGGGATAAGGGTTATTTGTATTAATTATTATTGTTTTAACATTTTTATAAACTTAGATGTTAAGTTATAAATTGTATAATTTATTTATTAATTTACATTTAATTATCGCCATGAATAATTGAATTAATTAGGTTTTATACGAAATTGTATAATTCCCGTAGTTCATACTGTCAGATTTACAAAACAGTGTTTTTGGACATGTTCCGGTCCAAATTGAGCCAAGTAACAAAGTTATAGCTCTCGATTTTTCTTTTTCAAAAAGGTATTATAACATTTATTTTGGATTTCTGGTTAGAGAGTAATTTCTCTTTAAAATTACTGAGTTTACGAATATTGATAAAAAGCTAAAATTATATTTTCTGAGTTTTTACAGGTCCGTATCAGTACTTCGGATGCATATTTGGGCCCTTCATTGTGAGAATTGGCCTCGGGCTATTTCTGATGAAATTGTAGATATATGAAAATTATTTTTAGAATGGGTTTAGTTGTAAAATTCGGATTTACGGTTAAGTAAATACGCTTATTTTACTCGACTGTATGCAGTTGACACGAAAATTATTTTTAAAACATTACATTTTTATTTCTCTTTGACTTGGACTGATTTTGACGAGTCAATGAGCATTGACCTAAATATTGGTTAACTTGAATTGATTTTGACTTTGCTAGAGACTTAAGTTGACCTTTACATTGACTTGGTTGACTTGGGCCTGACTTTAAGGTAACCAATGTTGACTAAAGTAGACCATTAATAAAATATTTTTACATTCATTATCTTTCAAAAGTAAAGTAAATGAGTTTTATTTATTATTTTTACTTACACATCTATCACACTAATCACGCCTTGGTTTTCGACGGTGAATCGGGTCGGATTTAGAGTACCGAAAATTGGGGTGTGATAAAATTGGTCAAAGATTGGAGTTTAATCACTAATGAAACAAAGAAGACAAAAATGATCTTAATGACATCATCATGATATCAAACCACATAAGCCTTACAAATCATCCAATACCAAATTAATTATCAAAGAAAATACCACCACCATTCAATATCTCCCACTTGTTAGTTTTATATATTTTACTTAAAGAATTTAAGTGGGAATAAATCTATAAAAGGGAGGGAATGAAGAAGAGAAAAGAAGAAGAAGGGGGGAAGTGTAGAGAGTTAGAGACTTGTATGAAGAAAGATATTTTGGGAGTGTAGTAATTTTGTAAGTTCTTTTAAGATCTTCATCAATGAATACTTATTTTGTCATTAATTTTAGAATTATGTCTAGCTAAATTTCTTTTCTAGGATTAAAGTGGAAGCTAGTTATGTGCATGTCATGATATTTAATCTTAATCTTAATCTCCTTTAATAATTATTTTTAGCTAAAATAATTTGTCTTCTCGTAATATTATTTATTACACTTTTGCTTCTTAATGAAATTAGTATATACACCTTTATTGATTGTACTTAGATTTGATATAATATGCTTAACTTTGTTTTGATATTATATGCTTAACTTTGACAATTAATTATTGTAGTTGTTATTTTTAAAAAGTAAAGAAAATTATATTATTTCCTTGGTTATTTTAAATATTAATGAAAATATTTTCCGAATCTATTGCATAATTTGTATTGGGTTTGAGTTATAATTGAAGGGAGATTAGAGAAAGTTTAAATTAACGGTATGCATATAATTAGTGGAATCTGAAATTCTAATTCTTCTGATATTTGTGAAGTTTTTATTTAGTTATTTCATTTGCTTCAAATCAATTAAAAACTGTTCAACCTTTATTAAATTAATTTTACTTATTCCTTAATCCTTGTAGATCGACCCGTACTTGCCGTTGTCTCAATAGACAGCCGTGCGATTGCAGTATAAATATTATTGAGTGATAAAATCACACCGTTAGATTTGGAGTTAGCGAATTCGGTAGGTGGGATCCCTACTATAAATAAAATTTTATTTTATGTTTCTGTTATGAAAATGCATATGAAATATATTTATCTTGCATGGTTACATTTATTTATTTAATGCAAGGATTGAGGTTTTATTCATAAGAAAAATGAATTAATGGAAATTTATTAATAACTTGTTATCTAGATTAAAAATAAATCTAGACGGTATCGGTAATGGGAGACCCCCATAATACCTGTAGGTACCGTTGTTTTCCGACTTGAGGACACAGTGAAAACCGATGTAATGAACCTAAGATAATAGTTAATTATTGAAGATTTAAAAGATCTTTTTGGTGCATTAATATGGTGATTTTTGCATGTTTTGAATCTAATATTTTTAGATAGTTTGCACCTACTGAGTGAAGGATCCTAAGATATGCAGATTAAGAAGCAAATTGCTAGTGTTATTTAAATTTTTATATATATACAAAAATGAATGGTTTTTGTGACGGTCTAAAACCGTAGCAGAAAAGTAGAAAACCGTAGCAAATTAGCTTCTGTGACGGTTTATATGCCGTAGCTTTAAGTGCCGTAACAAATAGCTTTTGTGACGAAATTTTGCTACGGTTTTGTGGATCGTAACAAATGGTCTTACTTTTGCGACGGCCAAAGCCGTAGCTAATTGGTGACCATATTTGACACTTCCAAGGCTCAATTGTTACGCTTTATAGCCGTAGCAAATAGACCTAGTCTTGTAGCGACGGATGCAGCTGGGCTATTAGCGACGGATTAAAACCGTCGCAAATAATCTATTTTTCCTTTTTTTTTCTTTTTTTTTTGGTTTCTTTTTCCTGTCTTAGAGCCTTTTTCATTGACCTGTTTACTTTACAGGTACATCCATATTCAATTAAATTTATAAAATCATTCAAATACACTTCAACATTCATTCATTCAAATTTTCCAAACCATTCATTTGGGATAAGGGTTATTTTGTATTAATTCTTACTATTTTGACATTCTTATGAACTTAGATGTTAAGTTTTAAATTGTATAATTGATGTATTAATTTACATTTAATTTTTGTGATAAATAGGTGAAGTAATTAGGCATTATACGAAATTGTATAATTCCCGTAATTCATATTGTCATATTTCTAAAACGGTATTTTTGGACATGTTCCGATCAAAATTGAGCCGAGTCTATTTCTGACAAAATTTGTAATACCCCAAGAAATTCCATAGTATAAATTTTACACCTAACATATTTAAGATGGTATTATACCCATTTGGGTGTGTATTGATTTGAGAAATAAATTTCTCATATGCATGGAAAGCATTAATAGAGAGTTATCTCTAAAAAAAAAAAATTTAATTGATTAATTAAAATAAAAAATATTATTTTAATCAAAAAAAAGTGGGCTGCGCTACAGTAGCCGGCGGCTACTGTAGCAGCCCACTAACAAAAATAAAAAAAATATTTTTTATATTAAAAAATTAAATATTAAAATAATAATAATAATAATAAAAAATCTAAAATTTTTCCCATATAAACCCCCCTTATTTCCTTCTTCAAAATACAAAATCCCCTCTTTTATTTTATGTTTACACCATGTTACACCTCTAATTACTCTCCCCAATATACATATTTTCTTTACTTCCCATAACATACCCCTTCATCTACATCCTCTCTCATTAAATCTTTACTAGTATTATCATCAAAATCATTGAGAAATCGAGGATTCAAATCATCGATCATCACATCCGGAAGTAAGAAATCAAGTAGGTGATAAGAATTTGGCATCAAATTGAGGTAGGTGGGATCCCTACTATAAACAAAATCTAATTTTATGTTTTTGTTATGAAATTGCATATGAAATGTATTTATCTTGCATGGTTATATTTATTTATTTAATGCAAGGGATGAGTTTTATTCATAAGAAAAATGAATTAAAGGAAGTTTAATAATAACTTGTTATCTAGATTAAAAACAAATCTAGATGGTATCGGTAATGGGAGACCCCCATAACACCTGCAGGTACCGTTGAGTTCCGACTTGAGGAGACGGTGGACACCGATGTAATGGACTTAAAATAATTAATTAATGGTTAATTATTGAAAGATTTAAAAAGAAATCTCTTTTTATGCATTAATATGGTAATTTTTGCATATTTCAAATCTAGTATTTTTGGATAGTTTGCACCTACTGAGTTTTACTCACCCAATATTTTCCCCCCTACAGATCAAGTTGAGGGCGAAAGATTTTAGGAGGTGCGGTTCAAAGAGATAGCTTGGATCTCTTGAGTTAGTATGTTTTATATATTGTATTTGAAGAATAATTACTACTATATCACTTGGGATTATGGGTTATTTATGAGAATTATGATATGTAATATTATAATTATTTAGTTTTATGTTGGATTTAGAACTAAGCAAATGTTGTATTAATTTGCATTTAATTTTCATGTCATTGAATTGAAGTAATTATGTTTTACACAAATTTATATAATTTTCGTAATTGTTACTGTCAGTTTTAGAAAATCACATTTTTGGGTATGTTTCGCTCAAAATTGACAAAGGCCTATTTCTACAACAAATAAAGATCTCAAATTTTTCTTTCCAAAATGGTATTATCCATGTAATTCGGATTTCTGGTTAGGAAGTAATTTCAGTTTCAAATTTATGATTTCTGGATAATTTAAGAAATTCGAAGTTATTTTTTTGAGATTGTGTATAAATCTATTAGTAAATTTGAAACCCAGTTTTGAGTACCTTATGATCCGAATTAGGCTCGGTCTATTTCTACTGAAGTTGTAGAACTTTAAATCTATTTTTCAGAATAGTTTTATTTATACAATTCTGATTTATGGTTAAGAAATTATGACCATTTTACTGAAGTATGTGCAGTTAAGTACGAAAAATATTTTCAACAGATTTTATTTTTGTTTTTTTAAAATTTACTTTGACTACTAAATTGTAATTAATGTTGACAAAGATTTACTGGTTATCTTTCAAAATGAGAAAGCAAGCGATTTTATTCATTGCTTTAAATTACACTTCATTTACACTCTTCACGCCTCGCCTTCCGGACTCATTGAATCGGGTTGGATTTTAGAGTTCCGAAAATCGGGGTGTGACAACTTGGTATCAGAGCACAAGTTCCTGATTTCTTGGGCTTGTGAGTTTTAAATTTTCATTAAAAATATATATTTAGTTAAAATTTTTCATAATTCCTTCTCAATTTTTTTTACCTAAATGATTTATGAGCTTGTTTTCTATATTTTTTTTTATATTAGAAAATAGGCAAAGTTCAGTAGCTATGAAGAGTGAATCTTGTTGCAAGTATAGTTGGGATGGGAAATTAATAACTAAAAGCTTTATTATTAATCTATTGTATGTATATAGTTATAATTAGGAATTTTTTTATAGAAAAACCTAATAGGTAATTAATTGTGTATTGAAGAATGGCACGAGGAAATTCAAGGAGAAACGTTGAAGAACTTTACGATGCACCAATAGAGATGGAAGGAGAAACATCTCAACAACCACAACCAGAAAATGAAGAACTAAGAAACCGTACACAACGTGTCGAGGAACAACTCGAGCAAGTTGTAGGTATCCTACATGGAATGGCAGCAAATATGCAAAGGCAAAATCAACCAACTCCTCCGGCCGCAGTTGTACCCGAAGACCGACCAACCTCAATTCTGAAAGAATTTCAGAGATTAAATCCTACTGAATTTGCTGGAACGGAAGAACCACTGGATGCAGAAAGATGGTTCATGGGAATCCGTAAGAAGCTTATTACAATAGGAGCTGCCGAAGAACATTGGGTAAGAGTCGCTACGTTCATGCTCAAAGGTGAGGCTGATCTCTGGTGGGATAACATCAGAGAAACTCACAATGTCACTTCGATGACCTGGGTAGAGTTTGAAGCCCTATTCTTTGAACAATATTTCCCAGAAACTGATAGAGAGCAAAAAAGTGTAGAATTTGCTGAACTCATACAGGGTGACATGAGTGTCACCCAGTATGAAAAGAAATTTCGAGAATTATCACGGTATGGACCACATCTAGTTTCCTCTGAAATTCTAAAGGCACGGAAATTTGAAAGAGGACTAAAACCGGGAATACGTGGCAAAGTGGTCCCGTTGTGTCACCAAACATATGCACGGGTGGTTCACACTGCAAGAGTTATTGAGGCGGACTGGGAAAGCAGTCAAAAATCTCGAGAACAAAATAACAAGAACAAGAAGCAGAAGACAAATCCACCAAATAAGACTCAAGGTCAAGGGTCCAAGGCACAACAACATAACACTGAACTTAAATGTTTTAAGTGTAAACAACCCGGACATCTTAAAAGGAATTGTCCATTGTTGAATCAAGGAGAACAACCACGACCGCAACAACACCAGCTTGAGTGGAGACCTCAACAAGGACAAACATCTGGGCAAAATCAGAGGTAACCTCCACCAGCGAGACCCTAACATCAACAACAGTACGTGCAACCCCAGAATAATTAGGGAAGACCTCCTTACCAACAAAGAAACCCTGCACAACCATATCAACCAAGGCCTCAACAACAAAATCATCAGAGAGCACAGGGTCAAGTCTATAACCTTGCACCCATGAAGAACGAAGTAAAAGAAGAGAATGCAGTTATTGAAGGTAGATTCTTCATATTTAGCTCTTGGGCGCGTATTTTGTTTGATACTGGTGCATCACACTCATTCATATCTGTGAATTTTGCATCTACGCTTGGTTTGGAATCTGAACCATTGCATTTTGTGTTGTGTATTTCTACCCCTTTGGGAAAGTCTGTTGAGATTAACAGAATACATAAGTCATGTGTAATTAGATTTGCTGACCAGGACTTGGTCGCTGACCTTATCCTACTAGATATGACTAGGTATGATGTCATTCTAGGTATGGATTAGTTGTCTTTCTTTCATGCATCTTTAGATTGTTTTAAAAAGAGAGTTACTTTTTATCTTCCTGGTGGTCCAACACTGATAATTTTGGGAGACAAAGAGAGATTATTGACGCCTCGAATGCCTGGACGATGACTTCAACAGTCAGAAACCACCAGTCAGTTAGCTCTTTTAGCACATATGGTAGGTGAAGAAGATTCGAGCAAAATAGTGGAAGATATCGCTATAGTTCAAGAGTTCCCAGATGNTTTCTCAGATTTAGATTTTGAACTCGTATACTACGTACATGATAAGTTTTCAATCAACTTATGTGAGATTAATCCAAAGCCTCTAATCGAACCACAACAACTCCAACAATTTCCACCTTAGCTTGATTCAAGATATTATCGTCATCGCATAATCCATCACTACTTGATGTGACACTTCGAAGTAAACCTGCCTTGAAGCTTATGCAAGCACAACTCTACCATTCTTGAGTGGCACTCGGTGCACTCAGGCAGTCGGGTTTGACTGTTGGTGGCTAGTTGCCATGCCAACTCCACCTTCAATCTACATCTCCAAGCCAAACCATCGTTTTTGATACCACTTACTTTGTCGCACCCAGTTTTTTTTTTTTTTCAAAAGTTTTTTTTTGTTGTATGATTATTTTGGTATTTTCGAAGTACCAAGTCTGTAGGTTCCACTTAGATATGATCCAATAGTTAATATTTGGTGAAGTTGTTCTCCTCACCAAGTAGATCATCCTCACAAAAAATCATTCCATTATAAAATTTATAACCCCTTTCAAAAGTAAATTGAAAATTGACACTGAAAAGAACGGTGAGGGAAAGAGTCAACTTTTGATTGGGTCAGAAGATTTAGAATGTGATGATGATCTACATGGTGAGGATAACAATCACACAGAATATCAGCTATTGGATCGTATCCAAGTGGGCCCCACAGACTTGGTGTTTTGAAATATACTAAAACATACATACAACAAAAACAAACTTTTGAAAAAAAAAAAATTTTAAAAAGAAAAAAAACAATCCCTTTGTCGCCCACTACTCTGTCTATCGCCGCCCCAAATTTAATGCCTCAACTATAGTACTTGCCCTAATTACCACTAACTAGTGGTTAAAAACAAAAGCTATTTTGTGTGGGACTGCGACTAATTAGTAGCAAAAAAACAAACAGGCTATTAGTATCCCCAATTATCTTCGTTTTAATTAGTGAAAGAATTTTATATATAGATCTTTTTCACGTAGTTGTGTGTGACCTACATGGAGACGACCAAATGCCTGATTTTTTGTTAGGATGATCTCCGTAGTATGTAGATAATCCTCACCAATATATTATATGATTCTAAAACTTCTTGCCAAATCGAAAGTTTATTATTGGAAAATCAACAGTTTATAAACAATCTAGCTATTTTACACAATCTGGTGGGCCCTACTTCACCATGTAGATCATTCTCTCTCATTATAATATCATGTGATTACTGCCCCTAATTAATCTAATATTTTAACTTGCTGAATATATTAATCTAATATTTGAACTTGATGAATATATTATTTAAATGTGTCTTTGTAAATTTAATTAGGGGGCCACCTCAATTGAAGGTAGGGTCCTTTTCATTATTTAATAGAATAAATGACGAGGGTACAATTCTCAAAAAAACAATCCCTGGATCATCTTCACACAGCCTCACAGAGAAGTGTAGCGGGAGTTTAAGAATTTAATGGGTGGATGACTAGATTCCATCCGCCTCATGCACTTATTATGCTATTGGAATCGCAACTACTAAGAGGTGGAAGTTAAGATAATTTTATATTTATCTGTAAATTTTACCCTTTAAAGTTGCCAGCTGATAGGTCTTCAATTAAATTTAGAAGGAGAAAGTGATTTAAATGTACTTCTAATTTTTTCTCTAAATTCAATTGTTGACATGTCAGTGGATATCTTGGTATGGCTTGGCACCCAACATGGAAGTATCTATTGCTTTTAATTAGTTCCAAGTAAATAGATTTCGAACCGAACCAGAATTAATCATACTATGGACCCATTAATTGGTTCCAAGTAAATAACTTTATTAAATTTGATTTCCCCTTAAAGCTACGTTTGGACTGGGAGGGTGGAATTTATTGTAAATTCCAAATTAATGGATTTCAAAGTATTTGATTTTCAAATCCCAATAATTCAACTATTTAGATCGAATTTTTGTACAAAGGTTTATTTCTACAAGCAGAGATGCATGAATGTTTATTGCCTGAAGTCCATTAAATTAGTATAATTAAATTATTTAATAATAAAATTAGTCAATAAATATTTTTTATTTAAAATTTTATTATTATTATTATTATTATTATTATTATTATTATTATTATTATTATTATTATTATTATTGTTGAAGGAGCTAATTTTAAATGTTTCATAAAAGCAACCACATCCATGAATTTGCAAGGTTTGGCAAATAAATATTTATTTTTGACACTTTCTATGAACTAGAAACCACCTTTTATTGGTCGTCCCGTTGACCCCCAAGCAGGCCAGCACGAAGTTGTGACCTCACGATTAATGTCATCAAACGGTGCACAAACCGTTAGCAGTTTAAAACAAACAAATGAGAATTTTTATTTTTATTTTTTTTAAAGACATATCATTTGTAGTTGTTAACATGTTAAATATGTAGGCAGATTTCGAACTCCGAGTTGAACTCCCAATAACTTTACCATTTTATTTCAATTAAAAGACCCACCACTAGTTTAGATGTTTACTCCTCTGTTAACAATCATCTTTTTTATTTCATTTAATGCAGGAATAATTTTTAATTTTTTTTTTTGAAAAATCATATTAAATACCCGTATTTCACACATTTAAAGCGAAACTCACATATTATATGGATATATATCGTATTATTTACGTACTACATACATATTTCATTTAGAAATTTAAACATTGGAAAATATCCTTTTATTAAATGATTATATATTACCAATTAATTAAACAATTGCTGAATTTTTGCCTTAAACCTTTTTATCACCAATCCAACCACACTCGAACTATTTGCGTATCGTGTATTTTCTATGATTTGGTCGAATTATTAAAAAATTAGATCATGTTAATTTTAAACTAATTCTGATGCCAGTGATATGACCTGTCACATTTTATATTGTTGAAAACATTGTAGTACAAGCAGAATTAGACACAAAAAAAAACTAAGACATATCATCTAGCTAGGTGAAAGATTCTTTTTGAATTCATGAATTCAACTAATTCCCTTTTATTATATATATATTATACCAATCAAATCTTTTAAGACACCAATTATATAAACATATATAGACAAGATGTCTTCACCAGGGAGAACACGATCACGTAACCAATTACTCATCTCACAATACAATTGATCGTGCAGTTCATTCAAAGTTTTTGAGACTCCTATAAATATATGACAAGAGAAAGCTGCCATTCTCATTCAAAAACTGTGTTCATTCAGTTCAATTCGATCAGTTGAATCCAAAAATGAACAAGTTTGCAGTACTTACGCTTGGGCTTGGCCTCATTTTGCTTAACTTGACAGCATCATATGGTGCTTTGCAAGTAGGATTTTACAAAGGAAAATGTAAAAATAAAGACGTCGAATCAATCATCGAACGTGTCGTAGAAAAACGATTTCGTAAGGACCCGTCCATCGTTGCTGCACTCCTTCGCATGCAATTCCACGATTGTTTCGTATCGGTACACATTCATTATAATTAATTCTGTTTCGTCATTCAACTCTCTATCTAGAGCTATATATATCTTAAATTTGCGAATTAGAGCATGCACGTACTCAAGTTTTTATATTATTGACGATTTTTACATGAATTTTATCCTAACATGCATATATATGTATATATTTTTGGTCGATAAATGAAGGGATGTGATGCGTCACTACTCTTAGATGGAAGTTCAAGTGAGAAAAATGCAGGGCCGAACCTAAGCGTGAGAGGTTATGACCTTATAAACGACGCGAAGACTGCTGTCGAGAAACATTTGTAAGAATTGTGGTCACAATAATTAATTTTATATTTAATAAACCAGATTAATCCTATCCATATCTTAGAGGGGTACATTGTACTATGATACAATGTGTTACACCGTATCGTTATTGCACAATTTTAGTAAGTATCTAATTGGAATTCCTTGATGGTTAGGGTTTCCTAATTAGAATCAGNAAAACACGTAAAGGAATGGATAGTGTGTGGGTAATTGTGGACTGACTAACCAAATCGGCTCACTTTTTACCAACGAAAGGGACTGATACTATTTCGGTATTATGTGCACTTTACATCAAAGAGATTGTACGACTTCATAGAGTGCCATTATCTATCGTTTCGGATAGAGATCCTCTCTTCACATCTAAATTTTGGAGAAGTTTTCAACACGCTATGGGAACGAAACTCAACATGAGTACAACTTACCATCCACAAACTGACGGACAATCTGAACGAACCATCCAAACACTTGAGGATATGCTCCGAGCCTGTGTATTAGATTTCAAAGAAAGTTGGACCGATCAACTACCATATGTGGAGTTTGCATACAATAACAGTTTTCAATCCAGTATCGGCATGGCACCTTATGAAGCACTCTATGGGAGACCTTGCAGATCACCACTGTATTGGGCAGAGGTGAGTGAAAAGAGNCATATGAAGGCTAGGAGATCCATCATCCTAAGTGTTAGAGAGTAGAGGATTGAAGACTCAGTACTCTCAACAATTGAAGCGTTTCATCTTCGATTAATAGCAATGACAGGTATGCAATTTTGTTTACTTAATTTATTATTTTGTATATTGATCGTGGGACTCGATCTTTGGCTTCCGCTCTATTTGCTCACAACATTGCCCTGATCTCGTCTCCTGTGCTGATATCATCGCCATCGCCACTAGAGATGCTGTCGCCTTGGTAAGTATATATATATATATATCCTGAAATTCATGTTATGTTTGAATGTGCTTAATTTGGTGTAATTTATATATAGTGTGCAATAATATGATCGAACTAATTTGCAGCTAGTGAGCTCAACATGAATTTAGTAAAAGAGAATGTTAATTTTTGCAAATTAGTTTTAATTAATATTCCCTCTAGTATTTCGTTTCCATTTTTAAAAGATATCTTAGGTTTTTTTTTTTTGCTTTACTGTAAGTTCATGTATATATTTTTTTCTCAACAAAAAAATAATTACATAAAAAATATTACTTCAAATGGAGATGATAATGTTTATTACAATGTAGAGTGGAGGTATCACCGCGAGATATAAAGTAGAAACAGGAAGGAAAGATGGCTTAGTTTCTCTGGCTAGCAATGTAAATCTCCCAGGCCCTTCAATTTCAGTCTCGCAATCTATCGATGCATTCGCTAAAAAGGGATTCACTAAGGATGAAATGGTTGTACTCCTCGGTACGTAATATATACGCCTTTTTTTTAACATTATTATTCCAAGGTATACAAATTTGAATTTCACTAATTTTGTGTAATTTTTTTTTTTTTGTGTGTATTCTAGGAGGTCACACTGTAGGGATCACACATTGTTCGCTCATCAAAGATCGGCTCTATAATTTTAATAACACTGGCAAACAAGATCCAAACATGAACACCGATCTAGCCAACACATTGAAGTCATCATCAATGTGTCCCCAAAAATCAAATACCGATAACACGGTTAATCTAGACCAAAACCCTTTCAGTTCTTCGATTGTCGATAACTCTTACTTGTTGGGAAATAAATCCCACTACCCTGTGCACAATATAAGTGGAGCAAATACTACAACCACAAGTAACAAAATATATGTGCTGGAAAAATAAATGAAACATGCAAATAATGAGACAGCAGGATTTTTACGTGGAAAACCTCTTCAATGTGAAGAGTAAAAACCACGGGACCTAGTCCAGAAATCTTCCACTATGATAATAATGGGGTTACAATGTTCTCCCTAAAACATTAGGGGTTTCAATCATCAAGATGTACAATAACACTTGGTTAACAATAATCTTCACCAAATTGATGGATATCACAAGATCTTTACCCTAGGTAGATTTCATACTAACAACAAAAGTGTAGAGATTTTCTCACCAATCTAGGGTTTGAACAAACCCTAGAAATACCAATCTGGTGTGAAGAAGATGATGACTACAAGAGCTTGTGGATGACGTCGTCACAGGCTCGCCGGAAAAATTGATCGGCAACTCCTTCTCCTTCTTCACGAATCAGTTATCTCTCTTTCTCTCGTCTGTTCTCCCTCTCTGTTCTCACGGTCTCACACTCACTCTCTGTCTGTTTTTCTCGAATGAAAGAGGCAAGAGAGAAACCTCTCTCTCTTGAAACAGGATCCGTTATTCACGGATCTTGTTTCTCTTGAAACAAAAAAATTGTCCCCCTTAAAATACAAAAGGGGGGACGAGCACCTTGTTGGTGGGTCCCCCCATATGGAGGGACTTCCCAACATTACTACGATCAAATAAATCGCAAAAGAGGAATTCTACAGATCGATCAAGCGATAGCGTTGGACCCATCGACTAACGCCACAGTTACGACGCTAGCAGCGGATGGAGTTGGCTTTAAAACTCAATTTGGTGCGGCCATGGTCAAGCTGGGTGCTGTTGGGGTTCTTACTGGCAAAGAAGGAGAGATTCGGAAAAAGTGCGGAGCCGTTAATCCGAAGCGTCATTAACTAATTAAAGATTATATTTCTATTGCAGGGATTTTGTTTTTTGTTTTTTTCTTTTTTTTTTTCGAATTAATTTGTTTTGAACTTCAAGAAGAAACTGTAATACGATTAAATATTAGTTTCATGTTGACAAACATGAAAATTATAAATTTATACTATTAATTAAATAAAGTTATCTTTTACATTTTATTAAAGACTAAAAAAAGTAATTAAGTTTGTAGGCATCTACTTCAAAAATAATTGGCAATGAGTAGAACGGTAGAATTTTATATATTAAGGTTTGTAAGGCTTTCGTACGTTGAGCGCCTCCTCTGTTATCATATTCAACTCAAAACCAATTAATAAAGAGTTGAGGTAGCTTAACACTACCATCAGAGAAACATTAAAATTCACAGCAAACTTTTGCAAAAGAATGAGCAACACAGTGCTTGCAAAACGCCTGACAAAAACCACACAATAGTCTTCAATTGAATTCAAAATACTATGAATATCAAGCAGCAGGCCAAGCTTCAAAATCTCCAAGGATATTTGCTGTGAACATCACCATTAATATGGTTCACAATTGATATGCGTGGCCTTTTCAAAAATTAATTTACTAGCACCACCCAACTTTTGAGTGAGACTATGGCTCCAAGATGAAAAGCATTTGTTTCTGTTTCTTCTGAATTCATAATACAACTGTTATTAATTAGTACCACCGCCACCACAAAAGAAACCATTACTATCACGTACGAGCAATTGTTATCTGTTGACCAAGCTGATGTAGAACTTCCGAAAAATCCAGTGGTATATTTTGATCAATTTGACCGGATTTATGAGTAGCAACCAGCTATCAGGCTCCTTCAAATAACAGCTTCTCCCCAATATATCCCAGGGACATTGCATCACCCAATTTTAGTGAGAGAAAGTAAGATTCTAGATAGAGAAAGTAGGGAGAAAATATTGAAGGTCGTGTATAATACAGTATAATAGACTAATGCCTAAGTTACAACATGCATATATACACTGTAATCAGCGTGTGAGAAGCGCAGAAACTGCCATCAACATCATTACCAAGATGACTGCAAAGAAAGCCACCACCAACGGGAGCAAGAAAGGCTACCGCCACCACAGGTGCAGAGAAGACCACCACTAACGGGTGCAAGAAAGGCTACCACCAACAATGAGCGCAATTTATTTAGAAATATTTGCCTACATATATATAACACATTACATAGGTCAAATTTAATGGTAATTTCACAACCAATAAGTCTTGAACCCAAGGCCTATCAAGTTATGTGAGGGATGCAAACCTCACTCCACTTAGGTCTTGGAATCAGGTGCATCCCATCATAGAACAAGTAATATATCATGTTTTCTTCATTACCTCCCGTCTTCTTCTGAACCAATTAGGTCATCTGCGTACATGCATAAATAGACATTGCATGTGGGGTCCATATGAAGTTGATCTAAGGCCGAATTTCAGTGAGTATGTTTTCTTCGCTCTATATATGTTGTAGATTATCCTCAACAAAAATCAGTTAATATTTCTAAAACCTCTAGCCCTATCAAATGTTGGCTTAAAACTAACAATATTTATAAATCTTTCATTAATATTGTTAATTTTAAACCAACATTAGATAGAATTAGAAATCTTAGAATGGACTGATTTTTTATGAAGATGTTCTCCTCGTCATATATATCATTCTCACCGAAAACCATCCCCTGAATCAACTTTATATGGCCCTATAGGCAATATCTATTTAAGCATGCCCACAGATCGATTCTCTATGATAAATTTGCAAATTTTTTTTTGCATTATTTACCTTTCAATAAAAGCATATCTCTATTTCTACTTCCTACTACTGTACCTCTTCAATTAGTTCACTCTGATGTTTGGGGACCCGCAACCACATTTATATATTTTACTCATCTTATGGTTACGAGGGCCCACCCCTCCCCCCACGCAATTTGTGCATGTGAGTTGGTTGTCCATCATCTCCACACGTATTTCGCGCGTGTAGGTTAGATGTCAAAACGCACTACGCGTGTTGTCTCCCACGCGTGTTATGCGAGCACCTTCCAAACGCACTTCGATCGCGTGCGACAAATTCATTTTGCCCTCTCACACGCACTACATGCATGTAAGTTGGCAAGTTATGCGGTGCATTATTATGGTTAAAATGTGGCTCACTTAGGGATGACACGTATGTTGATGTTGATCTGGATTATGGGTAGATTATCGTTACAAAAAATTAAACCTTGGATCATCTCTATATGGGTATACAAATACGTGTAAGTAATGTGTAACACTAAAATAGGTATTAAGTGGCCCACTTGGCGGGACTATATGTGTAGTGATGTTGATCTAGATGATGAATAGATCATCGTCACAAAAAATTAGCCCTTAGATATATATAGTATTTTAGAAAAGTAAAAACAATTAAAAAAAATATAGGGGACGGACGGACGGTGTGACAGCTTGGAGCTGTCACGCCGCCACATCCTCCAAAAGCCACTCTCTCTCCTCACCTCTCTCTCTTTCTCTCTTCTAAATTTTATGGGGTTGGCTCCTCTTAGCCGGCCCAAACGACTTAAGGGGTCCGCCCCTTATATAAATAGTAATAAATGTACCCTTTGGTTACACCTTTATGTTGTTTAGATGTATATTTGCGATTTTTTTAAGGGGACTATTGCTCATATTACATTATGGCGTAAATACACGCAGTGGGCGTGTGAGAAGTATAGAGAAACCGCTAAGAACATCGTCACCAACAAATACAGGAAAGACACCCACCACCGAGAGTAGAGAACTCATCAATAACTGTCAGACCCCGATTTTCGGAACTCTAAAATCCAACCCGATTCAATGAGTCCGGAAGGCGAGGCGTGAAGAGTGTAAATGAAGTGTAATTTAAAGCAATGAATAAAATCGCTTGCTTTCTCATTTTGAAAGATAACCAATCAATTTTTGTCAACATTAATTACAATTTAGTAGTCAAAGTAAATTTAAAAACAAAATAAAATCTGTTGAAAATATTTTTCGTACTTAACTGCACATACTTCAGTAAAATGGTCATAATTTCTTAACCGTAAATCAGAATTGTATAAATAAAACCATTCTGAAAAATAGATTTAAAGTTCTACAACTTCAGTAGAAATAGACCGAGCCTAATTCGGATCATAAAATGCTCAAAACGGGGTCGGAAATTTACTAACAGATTTATACACAATTTCAGAAAAATAACTTCGAATTTCTTAAATTATCCAGAAATCATAAATTTGAAACTGAAATTATTTCCTAACCAGGAATCCGAAATACATGGATAATACCATTTTGAAAAGAAGAAATTGAAATCTTCATTTGTTACAGAAATAGGCCTTGGTTAATTTTGAGCGAAACATACTCAAAAACGTGATTTTCTAAAACTGACAGTAACAAATACGAAATTTATACAAATTTGTGTAAAACATAATTACTTC
>MVGT01003739.1:6587-34896 GCA_002174775.1 Macleaya cordata
CCCTCTCTCTCTCTCTCTATATATGTATATATATATGCGGCTAACTTTTTAGCCGTGTATGAAGTTGCGTGTTCGCACGCATCTTTCGCACAATTTTTTTTTACATCTTTTTAAGAAATACCGAGTATATCCTGTCATATTATTTATTATTTATTTACATTAGATTACACTTGCCAATGTGGTCATATGGAATTGATTCAAGGGCTGATTTTTTTTGCGATGGTCTCCTCAACGTCTAAATCACATCCGCATATATACTGTCATCAGTAGGCCCACCTAATACCCTATTTATTTGTTTACACTTAGGTTATACTTGCTAATGTACGTGATCATGTGGAATTGATCCAGGGGATGTTTTTCAATAATAACGTGCTGCATAATTTGTCCCTTCACACGCTAATACCCTATTTATTTGTTTATACTTAGGTTACACTTGCTAATGTACGTGGTTATATGGAATTGATCCAAGGGATATTTTTTCAATAATAACGTGCCGCATAATTTGTCCCTTCACAAGCTAATACCCAATTTATTTGTTTACACTTAGGTTACACTTGCTAATGTACGTGGTTATGTGTAATTGATCCAAGGGATTTTTTTCAATAATAACGTGCCGCATAATTTGTCAATTCCCACTCGCGTATTCCCACTCGCATAGCGCGTGTGAAGGGACAAATTGAATTTGTCGCGCACGAAGTACGTACGAGTTTAATGAACGCGTGTAGCGCGTGTAGGGGGCTCGTATATGTATAAGGCAATAAGGAGCACGCACGTGATGCATATCACTAATATTGCCTAACTCCTTCAAACACACATTCTACACATTCTCTAATTTTTTTTCTGGTAACATGCACTACAATATTTATATCTTTTCAATATTGTCCTATATATAGGACTCAGATGAGGTGGAGATCATAGAAAATTCGAAACTCGCTCGTAAGAAAATAAGTGGGACCTTCATTTTTCCTTCTCTATCTAAACTTAAATGTATGTGCCACATGAGTAAGGTAGTTTTCAGGGTGATGAAAATCACCGGGGTGAGTGTAGGAGCGCTCAGAGATCATCTTCGTAAAAAAAAATCAACTTTTGAATCTATGCCATGTGGACTTGTAAGTGGGTGTAATTAGAGTAAATAAATAAGATATATAGATGAAAATTAAATTTGGTTGGTGGGGTGGAAGAAATTAAGGAAACTCAGAAAATTAAAAAAAAAATGTTGGGAAGGATGAACAAATAACATTACACCTGTATGTGAGTCGATAGGCCCACTTTGCCCCCTCACATGTGCATGGGTTGATGTACATGATGGAAAGATCATCATCACAAATCAATTCTTTGATCATCACCTCACGACCCTAGGTGTAAGCTTTATTAATAAGAAAGATATTTAAATCTCCACGCGTGGAAATGATCCATAGCATAATGTTGATCTATACAATGTAAAGATCCTTGCATAGAAAAATTATTCCTAAAATCATATCTATTTGATCTCACCAATAGGTGTAAATTGAGTGTAAATTTACTTTTTTTAAAAAAAAAAATCTCTCCAAAACTTAACTCAAATGAGTCTTGCAAGAATTCGAACTTGCGACCTCGCCAAAGGAAGGCCGGCTTCCTTCCAACCACTCGGGCAAGTGATCTTCCACAGTGTAAATTTACTTAAATGACACATTTGGTATTTATTGAATATAGGATAAATATGTGATACGTGGAGATTGATAGGTACACTAATAAATTATGCATCGGTTACATGTAACATAAATAACATGTCGAGCTCGGGTTCATCTCGTACCGACCTAATGCCAAGTTTAGCTTGTCGGTCACATGTTGGACCTGCCCAACTTACACTCCTGTTTGAAACAATATTTTAAAAACTAAAAACGAAGAACCTAATGGGTTGAGTCAACCCGATTGAACCAGTGGTCTGACACCACAGTAGTAGGCCAATAGCACTGGAATACCAAATCTCCACATAATACAGATGGTTAAAACCGAAGAACCAAATGGGTTGAGTCAACCCGATTCAACTAGTGGTTTGACATCACACTAGTATTCAAAACCAGTAATGCTACGTTTACTGCCTAGCTTACTGCTAGGTTGACTGCCAGTGACGTGGCTCTGATGTGGTGCCTCAATTTTGTGCACCACATCACGGTTACATGGCATAGTTTTTGGTTTTTTTTTTTTTAACCGATTTAAAAAATCTAGGGTTATTTTTTTCTTTCAAAACACCTCCACCTCCATTATCAACACCACCCCAACTCCACCATTACCACCGCCATCATCTTCCCACCGTCACCACCACCACCCCACCTCCCAACCCCCATCACCGCCATAGATCAGAGAGAAGGGGAGAGAGGGGGCTAGAGAAGTGAAATCGAGAGGAACCACCGGTCTACTCCACCGCCACCACCAATCACCACCGTGCCATCACCATCTCCTTCTCTCTCTCTTCTCTTTCTTTCTCTTGATTCATCTTTCTCTCTTGATATCTCTCACTCTTCCTCTTTCAGTTCTAAAAAATATATCCCAAATCTCAGATCTGATTTTTTCCTTAAAACCTAGATCTAAGTTTTCCCTCTTGATTTAGGTTTTTTTTTTTGTTTCAAAAAAGCCAGATCTGAGATCTGGGATATATTTTTGGGAATTAGTTCCCAAAAAACAAAGTTCATATGTTGGTACAGAGTATGCTGAGAATAATTACCAAGAGACTGGATTCGATTGAACATATAAGACACTAACGAGCAATTCATAGATGATGAGCAGAAAAACCATGATGAAGGCCTTGATGATGATTTATTAATCATGGTGGTGGAGACGTCCTTTACTTCCATTACCATTTTTCTTTCTCCCTCTAACTAACTAGCTAGCTTATAATTTTATGCTTCTGATCAGAGTAGTAGTAGTACTACTGGTACCTAAGGAGATCGAGCTCGATTGGTTTCGCTTTTTTCATCTGAAACTGTAATTTCCAACTCTCAAGCAACATGCATCAACTACTAAACTACTGTTTCAAAAACCTTTTTTTTTTATGCCTACACTTTCAACATTTATAATAGGCAAAGCCTAAGATACAGAGAGCAGATCTCCCATAGCCCTCAAGCGTTTGATAATGGCGGTGGTTTGATAATGGCGGTGGTGATGGTGGAGTTGGGGTGGTGTTGATAATGGCGGTGGAGGTGGGGTGGTGGAGATGTTTTGAAATAAAAAAACAATTTTATTTTTTAAGTTTAGTGTCTGCCATGTCATTTGACGAGGTGTACAAAATTGAAAGGCCACATCAGCACCCACGTCACGTGCAGTAACCCAAGCAGTAACCCAGGCAGTAACCCTAGCATTACTGATTCAAAACTTAGGAAGACTTTTGTTTATGTTAGCCATGAACGGATAAGAATCTAAGACAAAAGACCATCCATCGGTTAATATTATGTCATATTATCCTCCAAAATTTTGCAACTCCCGCCCAATCCGGCTCATTGTCCTTATTTTCAAAGGAGAGATTTATTTATTAGATTTAGAGGGTGTTTGGCAACCAGAAGTAGAAGTGCTTCTAAAAAAAGCAAAAGTGCTTTTGAGAAGTAAAAAATAAAGAGAAGTTAGTATGATAAACTATTGATTTATAAGCCTAAAAAAATGACAAGTTATTAGTTGTTACACGGTACTCGAAAAGATCTAAGAAGTAGAAAATCAAAAAATATTTGCTTCTAGAAGTCAATTTAAAAAAATGTTACCATACAAACTTTTAAACTTCACAACTTCACTTTCTCTCTCTATCTAAAGCTACTGGACCCGTGTGACGCCAAGAAAATGGTACCGATTTCGACACAAGAGGGTAATAGGGCCTATTCTAAGGTCCGATTTTTTTTGATAATGTATTTCTCACCATATTAATCGTCCATACAAAAAATTAGCAGATTTTAAAATTTCTAACCCTATCAAAAATTCATTTCAATCATGGTAATAAATAAACGGTGAAGAAAAGAGATCAACTTTAGATGAGGCTAGAAGTTTTATAATGGACTAATTTTTTTGCGAAGATGATCTACATGGTGAAAGGAACATTCTCACAAAAAATCAAGCCTTTGAGTGGGCCCTAACCCCTTGGTGTCGCATGACACCAAGTCGCCTGACACCAAGTCACATCCTGTCGGAGGGTATGAGATTGCCATTCCCACAAAATCAATCATATTAATTTTTTAAGACAATCTTACCCTTATATATTTTCGGGTGTAGGATTGCCATTCCAACGGAATCAATCATGTTAATTTTTTTAAACAATCTTACCCTTATATATTTTTACTATTTACAAATACAACCTTAAAGCATTTATTTTATACACCTCAACCTCTTTTTTTTCTTTTTCACCCAAAATAGTTTCTTGTTAGGAGAGAGAAAAATGAGTAAAAGAAGTGAAGAAGAAGAGTATGAGTTTCAATCTAACTCCATGATTTTTGGGGTAAATAAGCCAACGAGTATATGTTATGAAAAATATGGCTTGATTTTTTGTTTTCATACTTGTTTTTAGTAATACATATATTTAAAAGGGTATAAGATGAAAATTAACTCATTTTGAATGCCTATTCATGCATGAACCAAACACTGAAATAGGAATGTGGCAGAAATTCTATTTCTATTCTTGGTTAAACCAAACATGAAACAAGGGAATGTGATTCTCAAAAATAACATTCTAAGAATGTGATTCCCAAGAAAATATTTTGGATTCTCGTGCTTCGTTGTTGTATGCCAAGTGTTGAATACAAATTTTCACTACATTTCCATAAAATTGTAATTATTTTCCAATAAAATATAATGGTTTCTAAGTTAACTAAAATTTAAAACCTTGGTACAGAGTATTAGCTCTACCGAAGTTGTTATGAAAGGATATCAATAAAAAAATGTCGTCCATAGACTCCAACATCTTAATTATATATACAAGCCTCCCCACATGCGCTTTGCGCGTGTAAGTTTGTTGTCCATCCTCTCCATACACACGGTTTGATGTCCAAACGCGCTACGTGCGTGTGAGTTGCCAAATTATGTAGTGTGTTATATGATGTATGTATAGATGTAAGAATAAAATGGATATTATGTGGACCCACTTAGGGACGATACATGCACTGATGTTGATCTAGATAATGAATATATCATTGCCGACAGTGTAAACCAAGTGTAAATAAATAAATTGGGTTAGGGCCTTAAGGGATATAACTAGTATTTTAGAAAAGTTTTTTTTTTAAAAAAAGGACGAACGGTGTGACAGCTCGGAGCTGTCACGCCGACGCACCCCTCGCATCCCCTATCTCTCTTTCTCTCTCCTAAATTCTAAGGGGTTGGCGCCCCTTAGCCAGTCCAAATGGCTTAAGAGGGCAGCCCCTTAGAAGCTAGTATAGATAAAGGGATCCTAATCGGCTCAAATGAGCTGCGCGCATAAGAGCCATCCAACACTTCAGTCACCAATTAATTCTAAAATACCATGTGTCCTTTTTTTAAATCACTTAAAAATTTACACCAATTATAACACTCATTCAAATATGATCAAATGATTGATTTTTTGTGAAGATGATCTCCTTAATGTTCAGATAACATCATTCCCACGGGATATCGTCTCTAAGTGGACCCACCTGTAACGGTGGGCACTACATAGAGTTGATTTTTTGTGACGATGATCTCCACCTCATTAGAGTTCTATGGGCTAGTGTCAAAAAGAAATAAGTGAAATGTTAACAAAAAAAAATTAATAGGTTTAGTAGGAAGTAGGTTTGTGAAGGGGTTAACCAAATAACGTAACATAATTTGTCAACTCTCCTGAAGGGGCAAAGTGAATTTGTTGAAGGAAAGTAAACCCATATAACACGCAATAACGAGTTAACCAAATAATACGACGCATAATTTACTAACTGATAGGGGAAAACAAATCCACATGCGAACGTGAGGAGACTATTTAATTTATTTTCCTGCCCTAAGTGTTTTTCTTTTTCTTCTATTTTCTCCTCCTCCCTTCTTAGAATGATGAATGAAATTCAACTCATGAACCAGGTCAGAACTGCTCGCAAGCAGGCAAAGTTATTGAAGTTGATGAAATTACAGTCTGGACAAGAAAAAGTCACTACAATGGAGACTGATGGGAGCACTACACCCCTATATGTCGATCTTCCGCTTTAAAATTTTAGTTGAAATCAACTATTCCTTATTTAACAAAGATTAAAAAATAAAATATATGATGTGGAAAATATATTGTATTTTCTTCATAAAAATCAACTACCCATTAATAAAAGTTATTAAAATTAAACATTTTAAACAAGGGTCGGGTTATATAGCCCCTTCTTATATGACCCCTCACTTGTGGGGCCCACATTTAATGCATATGGAAGCTTATTTTTGAGAGGATGTTCTCCTCACTATGTATTTCATCATATTTAAAAATCTTCTAAAACTTCTAACCCTTTCAAATTAGCCCTTAAAAAATTTGCAAGTTTTAAACTCTTTATTTTGACCGTTGATTTAGAATGGGTAGATTTGAGGTTATAACTTTCAGATCTGGTTGATTTCAAGTAACTAGGTTCTCCTCACCGTGTAGATTATTTTTCCAAAAAATTAACCCCTGAATACATTTCATGTAGGCCCACAAATGAGAAGTTATATAAAGGGGCTATGTAACCTGACCCTTTAAACAAATATGTTGTTCGTTTGAAACATTCGGTTTGGATTTAGGAATTATATGAGTTCTATTCATTTGTTCGTTTGGATGGCCCAAAGCTTACATATTAAGAGAAGTCATGAAAAATAAAAGGATAAAATGGTCTTTTTTGGCCCCTCAATTTTATAAAAAAAAGGTCAATAATATTTCTCCATAACTCAAATTTGTACTGCCAGTTCCATACGACCAACAATACAAAATAGTTTGTCAGTTATTTATGGTCAACAACATTGGTTTGGTGGTTCTAGGTTGCTGACAGTTTATTTTATGAATTTGTATTGTCAGTTTTAGATTACCAACGAATAATTTGACCAAAATTTTTGTGCATATAGTAATTACTAATTAATTGAGTGAAAATATGTGTGGCCATAAAAAAAAAAAAAAAATAGAATAGTAATTTCTAACTCACAGGGAACTCCTTAAACAGCGCCCAAGATTAAGTGTTCCTGACTTACGATCTCATTTCTTCCTCATTCACGAGTCACGAGTCTCCTCTCTCTCTCTCTCTCTCTCTCTCTCTCTCTCCTAATTCCCTTTTCTCTCTTCAGAACACCCTCAATCAAATACAACCAACCTCTTTCCCTCCCTCATCTCTCACTTTTCTCTCTCGAGTAATCACCAGGTACTCTTCTCTCTCTTTCTAACTTTTAACCCTAAACCCTAATTCTTCCTCACTCACAAATCGATCCATCTTTTACTAATGCAGAAACGCCATCCCATCTTCTCAAGAATCTTTTTATGAACTATCTACAGTCTACAGGTATCTCTCTCTTTCATCATACTTTTCACTAAATCTTTGTTTAAATTTTAAGAGAAGGGTTTAAATTTTTTTTTAAGAAACTATCTCTCTCTATGCAGATGGATTCTCAAATATTTCCAGACTTTTTTCAACTTCAGGTTGAAACATTTGCAATCAATAAGTAAGTATTGATCAATTTTTCTTATTATAGTCATTTTTAAATTTGATTTTAAACCTAACGAAAATCAATATTGTTTTTTTTTTTTAATCAAATTTTCTACTTATCTCTGCATCTATCTAGTATAAGGTTTGATTTACTATTCTTTCGATTTGTAAGTTTATACATTTGTAAATCCTATGTTTTCAATCAGTTGTAATATTGTGAGTTACTTATGTTTTAATAGTAAATATCATTCTATGGTTTGTCATTGAAATTCATGCCCAACGCAAGGAACAAGTCCAATGTAAGAATTACATGCAATTTATGTGCATAGAGCTTGTGGAGGAGAAAGAATGCATAGCGAAAGGCTCCCTACTATAATTAAGATAATAGATTGAGAAAACTGAGATTAGATTATTTATTTCGTCGCAATTTCATATGCATATGATTATCTTGAAAAAAAAACTCAGAGCTCTAAAGTAAATGCTATACTCCTATACGTATACAAACCTTTTGGATTCTTTCACATAGGTTGGAAGTAGACTCTTTCTAGAGCTCTATGATCAAAATGTATGACCACTTTTTATAGTTATCGTAAGATGGGTATCTTTAGTCTTTGCTTTATGGACTAAACAATTACCTTGGAATTTTTTCTTTCATCAATATATGCATCTATATGGATAATGTTGATACACATTAACTCTTTAAGCTCTTTTTCTTTCTTGCAAATATCTTGTTTTCGATAGAAAATTATAATAAGTTTGATAGTATGTCAAATGCAGTTGTTGACATGGGCATAACGAAGGATAAGTTGTGAATGATTTAAAAGTTGTCTGCTTCAGTTAAGAATGACAGTCGTCCATCTTGCCAACAGGAAATATTCCTATATCCATGATGATCAATCAGGGTCGTGCGACGTAATTGTCTTCCACCATATTTTTGTCAAGCAGAGTACTGTGAGGGTTTTCCTGTTATACCTCACCATTCTTATCTTGCTGGCAAATACTTTTTGCCTCTTATGGCTAAAGGTAGTCCATGGTTTCTACAATCTGTTTTGTTCTCACTATATTCAAGCTTTTGGATGCATATTTGATTGATATAAAGATGGCTATATAATTTTGCCATGTGGCTGGAACTAATTTCAAATGAGCTTTTGTTTCTCGCTTATTCTGGACGATGGATTATTACTTTTAACTTCTTTACTGACAATAAATATTACTAGTTTTTTTAGTTAACAATATTTTTGACAGGGAATATATTATTAACACGGTCATCTTGCAATAGCAGGAAAAGCTAGGTGTTCTTTTATTTTGGAGCAATTTTTTTGGTGTCATCATTCTCAAATCATTGCACTGGAATTCCATTAAGAAAGGTGAGATTCTCACACGCAGTTTTTTTATGCTGACCATTTTTATTTTCCCTTATTTTGAGTAGGAGACTTTTAGTTCTAGGTGCTAACCTTTCACTAATGGGGGTGATGGGTCATCCAGCATCTGTATCCAAAAGCTATTGTATATCCTCAGATCTAATAGTTGTAAATTTTAAAATATTTTTTCATTTTAGATGCTAAATGGACTGTAGTGTCTAAAACTGCCTGGAAGTTTAGTTGTAAATGATGTTTCACATAATCTAGCTTGTATATGAGAAGGAATACGTGACTAAACTGTTATCCTCATTGAGTTTAAAAGATATAGCACAGTTGAGTGTTTAGTAATACCCAAACTTCTCTTATTTACGACAAAAGAAATGAACACACTCTTAAAAGAGTTTTTAACAAATTATAAGAGAAATCAATTATCTCTATTTTGACAAGCAACTTTATCATCTCCTTCACTTCACTTCATCGTTGCATTTTATGCAGAATCTGTTGTGATAATACCTGGATTTGGAGTGCAACTCGAAACACACTTTGGGAGGTAATCTTTTGTCCCCGAGAAGTCTCATTAATTAAGAGAATAACTTGAATAAGTTGTATATTCTTGTAGCAGAGTTTAATGATAATAATTCCTTCGTGTGAAGGATTTTCTTCTGAGCATTTGTCTGGTTAGAGAAAATAGTGGTTAGAAACAATCATTCAAGGGAATCGACGTTTATAATTTGTAGTCCACCTGGAGTTCCCTTTGTCTTCTGTTTTGTGAACCCATAATTTTCACATTCTTTTCATTTTCTTTACAGAAGTACCGATCAGAAAACGAGATTTCTTTCCAGAAGTCTAACTAATTTAATGGCAAGTTTTACTCTCTAGACGGAAAAACCAACATTTTGACCTATCCAGAATCTTTCTGTCTTGTAAGGTGGGAGCTGTTGAGCTGGATGTCTTATATGTGTGAACTAAAATCCCTAAAAGGTAACTGTGGCTTAGTCAGTAGTGTAGAGGATATAAGGGTGCTGCAGAACTGCAGTATCTGGCCCTTCTAATAGTAATTAACGAATGTTGGCGAGACAAATGAGTGGGCTTATATGATGGTATGGTATGGTTATAAGTTCTAACCCATAAATTTTTGCACTTATGCGTAGTAACTGATCACATTCAATCGGTCCCTTTTGTTAGATGGAAACGTTTTATTGGTTGACATAATTAGAGAAGGGGGTAATTGCAAAACTAGAATTGTGGAGGGTTTCTGGAATCTTAGGGCTTTCAATATGGAACACAACCATAGGTAAGGATGCGTATAGAGGTGAGCCCCTAGTTATCATTGGTAACTACGACATGCCCCGAAGCAATCATTTTCATTATCTCACCTCTATTTTCCATAAAACTGTGTGAGTGGAGTTCTTGCCCTTAGAAATAAGGCTGGTCAGCTAAAGCAGAGAATGCTTGCAAGGTACTACCTCATTGATGATACCAATTAATCCAAATGATATTTTTTGACAAAAGTAAGACCAGCTATTGCTTTCATTTGCCTATTTTTTGCTCTTTGTTCTCATGGTGTTTCTATTTTCTTTGTGTAGCGGGAGAGTTGTCCGCCGTTTTGTTCCCATTGGAAGGATTTTAAAACCTGTGCTGAGTGAGTGTGTTACCCCAGTTACCTGTTACTGGAATCTGGGGTTGATTTTGCGTGAGGAAGCTGAACTATTGTTAGTATTCCAGGTAAAACTCTCTTCGACCCTATCCCCTCAATCTATCATTGATTGTGGTCTTTCTCCTTCTAAACTTTTTGGAGAAAATCTGGTGGATGAATCAAAATTGATTTTTCCATCCTCAAAGAGACCCCAAAACCCTTGGCAGTCCATGTGGCAGCAATCTAGCTGCTGAACCAGTTGAGAGATGGGTTACTTCTCACTCATTCAAATATAACAAAAATCTCAAATAGAGTAAATTGTATTTGTTGCTTAGTTTACGGAGCTAGAAATCTTTGTACAGGAATTACGACCACCTGTGAAAATGTTGGTTCCTGTTTGGAAGGCTCTGTGTGCTGCCAGTGATAGCAAGGAAAGCATGGATACAGTTGTGGAAGATCAATAGCAACTCATCTAGCAGAGAACCAGCTGCAAGTTTTGGTATCTAATGTTTACGTTAGAGGCTAAAAGTAAGCAAATTTAACCTCGTTAAATCCAGGAAAGTCTTGGAAATCTGAACCTTACAATCTTATTATTTGATGCTCTTCTTCAAGTCTAAAGGTAATTCCATAAATCCTATACATTTTTCATTTGATGATTAGCAAATAAGTCAAAATTTCATGGATTATCTTTCCCCTTCAATGCTTTTAATTTTTCTTTCTTTCTTGTTCTTTTTTTTTTTTATCGATAATTTTTTTTATTGAGCAAAAGAATTTTTTTTAAGATGCAACATTTTTAATCTATTACTTCTGTTCTATGTTTTTCCAGGTGCAGACTTCTGTGATGGCAATGAGTAGTTTTTTCTCGTGGGAGCACTGATTTTAAAAAGCATGCGAAGTGAGAGTGGCTTCAGAAATTATAGCTAGGTGATTCTAACGTTACTTTCTTACATTAACAATTGTTTTCAGTACACAAATCTTTGTTCATGTTACCACCCTATGAGAAAGTGAAGCTGGCTTCAGTTCAATGTTACATTAGATTCTTACAATATTGGGCTGCATGGGCATCCTGCACATGTAAAACTACATTTAGAATACAAACGTATCGATTCATTTCTATGCACTATAATTAGAACTACTTGAATGTGTGAGCTGGATTTATGATCAACACATTTGATCTTGTCATGTGGCTTGGGCTATCCCGACTTTTTCCTGAACTGTTTTTGGAATGTTTACAACTAAAAGAATCCTTGTGATCAAAATAGTTCGTTTATGAAAATTGAAGCTCATGTGAAATTAGGTGGGTGGCTATGACATCGACGAAATAACTGTTGAGAAGCCCTTTTTTTTTTGTCAAAGATTAAGAAGGAAAACGTTATATGCGGATCAATGAAACAAAAAGAACGAACTAACGTCTATTTTCATTCCCAAATATTTGTGAGAAACTCACATTGATTTTCAAGGTTACCTGAAACCTTTTACACTAATGTGTACTGTTTACGATTCTTTGTGAATGTAAAAGGATATGCAAATGTGAAAATTTGCACAATGCAACTTTCAAGTCTAAATACAAAATGGTTTGAATCTAAGGACCTTTGATTTCAATCATCTGATGGTTTGAAATTTGCTGATAAATTATATTTATCAATTATCATGTCCTAAATTGGGCCACACCAACGGATTTTAACTGTCGGATGATCCAAATCAAGGGTCCATATCATTTTGTATTTACATCAAAGAAACACAATCATCAAAGAGACGTGTTTATATTTGAAAGGGAAAAGTAAAGAAATTACTTAGAGAGGAAAAAGTAAAGAAATGTGATGATACTTGGTTTAGACCGAAAGAGTTATCCAACCATACTCAAAACAAAGACAAGGTTGTCGGACACACAAGAGGTTGTACAGTTATGGTATCATCGTGTAGGTTTGACTCATGTAATTAATTTTTTTAATAGTTTCTAATGTCCTATTTTACCTATGGTAATTTTTCAATCCACAATTATCAAAGGAATTTTCCATATACAAAGCAGTTACCAAAGACACATTTCATCAAGTCTTCAACCCTAGGTTTGTTCGCTCACTTGCATATTGTGCGTGATTAGACGTTGGTTGTGGGAGGTCTTTAGATCAAAATTTTTCGATCGTCTTACATTAAGTTTGTCCCATGTACTATTGTAAATAAAACATACGTCAATAATGACGGTTTCTCTGCTCCGTTGGTGGCGTATTTTCCTTTATTTGTTGGTAATAATATACTTAGGATTTTTCTACATTTCTCACACGCTCATTAGAATGCATTTACGCCTTATTACAACATAGGCAACAGTCCCCTCTACCAAAAAATAAAAATAAAAATTAAGTGAAGGAGTTAATTGAGCCCAAGCCTAAGCCCTAGATATTTTGTGTAAGCCGGACAGGTTATACAGTTGTTTTCTGTTTCTAACCGTACTTCTCATTGGCTGATTAAAGTTTGTGAACGAGGTTCTATCTAGTCATATATTATAAAGGGCATATTCGTAGTTTTCCATTAATTAGAGGTTACTTTTATTCGAGTAAAGAAACGCATTTTGGTCATCTCAATCTGGTGACTGGTGTTCTAGAATCCGAACCTGTTTTTATAATTCCCTTTCTCAGAAAAAAAAAAAAAAACAAAGAAGATCTCTGATTCGTTCATCACGACCAGAAAATGCAAAACGAATTCTTCATCAATATCTTGCGTAACAAAACCCTAATGATTTCATCTCACGATCTCTCTTTCGAGAAGATCAGGTACTACTCACCTTCAATTTCATTCGATTCTCCTTCAAAATTGATCTCGTTCTGAATTTAAAGAAATCATTTTCAGACCTTCTCTGAAATTTCGATTAGATTCAAAGATTTTCTTGAATTCAAGCTCATAACCAGTTAGATTTGATCGATTCTCATATTTTTGTTTGATTTCATTGTTTTTTCCAGAGAAACTGCGAAATTGTCGTTTGATATCTTAATTGCTTGTTGTGAGTTCGAATTATGAAGTTATTGAAATCTTTTAGTTTGGAAGAAGCTGAAGAAATTATGTTTTTAAGGTTTACAGGATTTGGTTTCAATGACTGAATTCGGTGTTTGGTGGAAAATCTTGGTAGTTTTAATGTTGATTTTGCCTAAAATTAGTACGTATAAAATTTTGGTGATGAAAATTTCAAGTCTGTGAAATTCAGGTTTTCAAATAAGTTCAAGCTTTATGTTCTGAATTCGGCCTGTTCACGACATCATGTAATGATCTTCTTGTTTGGATATGAATTCTAGGAGATAAGAGAGAGAAAGAGAGATGGAGGAAGGTAATATATGTGGCTTCAATCACTTAGATGGTGATACTCGATTGCCTCCTCGAAAACGGCTTCTTGCTGGATTGAAGAAGCAGAATAGTGATCTTGCTTCTCCTTTATCATCACCTCTTTCTTCAATTCCGAATAGTTTCAGTACTCGTCTTCATGATCTATTGAACTCGAATTCGAAAAGTTCTGAACTCTTGCCTGATGAGATTGTGGATGCATCTAGATCAGCTGCTTTAGCCGCGGCGAAAGTTGCGGCTGCAGCAAAAGCTAGAGCGGCGGAAAAGGCAGCAATAGCAGCAAAGGCAATTGCTGCTGCCAAGAGTGCTCTAGAACTAGTTGCCTCTGTTTCTGAAAAAACAAGCCGAAAAGAGAGACACTCAAAGAAAAACAAACTGAAGAAACATGTTCAAGTTGAGCTCTTGTATAAGAAGCGTCGATCAGGGGAGAATCGTGAAACGGATGAAGAACTAGCACGTAAATTACATAGAGCTATGAACAGCTCACCTAGAATTTCAAAAAGTTCTGTAACTTCAGAATTGAAAATTGACAACTACTATAAGCATAAGAAACACCTTATTTTGAAAAAGTCTAGGGTTTCTGAAGGAGGTGAAGGAAACTCAAATTCTAAATGTGATAGGATTGCTGAAGCAGGTGATGTGGAGAGTGGAGGTTCTGTTGGGGAGTTGGTCAACACAGATAAAATGGAGATGGAAGACTCGGTATGTACTAAATCTGACTGTTCAAAGAAGAACAACTTCTCTGTTGATAGAGAGGCGGAAGTGAGTTTCTTGAAGGAGAAATATTTTCCAGGAGTAGAAGAAAAAGGTATCGTTGGTAGAAAGAGAGGAAGAATTAAGCAGAAGAAATTATCTTTAAGCCTATGTGCCATTCGAGATCGTGACAACCCCAAAGAAGAGCTGAAATCTAGAGGCATTCCATCAGTAGAAGAGCCACATGGTAAATGCATTGCTGAAAACATTCCACTGTTTGCTGCGAGTCGTTCCACTGAAGGTGAGGTCTAAGTTGAGGCTATATCAATATGGAAGCTGAATGAGTTCAATGCAACATGTTTTACCGGAAGTAAAATCTTGCATTCTTTATGTTCAGATCTCATGGTGGCTAATGGATATGCCATTACAGAAGTTAATCAATGAGGTACGTCTTATCATTCTGTACTTCTGAAAATGATGGATGTTAAATGTTACTCTTTTACTCTATCATGGTATTGTAGTGATCTTGGTGTCACCAGCATGTACCAACTGTTTAATTGCTTGCATTGGTGTAATTTTTGAATATATACTATGGAAGGTTGTGAAATGGTTTAGAGTGCTCTTACAAAAAGTGAAGGATTATCCTCACAATAGTCAATCAATTATTAAACTGGTAATCCTGTCAAATGTTGATTTCAAAATTAAGCAGTATGGGCCATTCCTTTCATAATAACTTTGGACCATCATTTGGTTGGTCTTCTAGTTCCAGAATGGCTAGATTTTTTTTGTGAAGATGATATACATATCTAGGTCAGGATGTTTTTGCAGGATATTTTGTACTAGGACCTACAGGGAGATGATCTATTCTGAGGTGATCTCCTTACCATATGGATCATCCTCGAAAAAAGAAGGGAAAAGAAAAAAGAACAGAAGCTTGCACTTTTGCTCAACATTTAATAGGGTCGTCAGTTTCAGAATTGTAAGGTTGATTTTCATGTCATCCTCACCAATAACCAGTGTAGACTCATATTTGTGCCCCCTACAAGCTTGTGTAATAAATGTGCACACAAAAATTGTCTAAATGTCCCAAACCATATGCAAGCTTGTGACCCATGTCCATACAATTTATTCCATATGTTCAAAGAAGTCTTTTACAGAATATTTTATTTCTTGTTAAGTGTATGATATAAAAAACTTGTAACTAGATAAGCTGACATAATTAATATCATATAAAGAATTTATAATCATTGCAAGAAATAAGATGCTGGTATTTGTTTGACATGTGCTAAAAGATTTCTAACTGAATTCCTTGAAAATCCTGCCCTTGTTAGGTAGAAAGAGAGTAAGAATTTGGAATAGCAAGATAATGGTGAATGAGGATCAAGTGTGGATACTCATTTATGTATTGTCAAGGTGTTTTAGGCAGTATTTTTAAGTGTAATGATGGTGCTAGTTTTTGGGAAGATCTTTGGAGTGAGCCTTTCATTGTGTGGGGTTATCTTACTCCATGGTTCTACAAACCCTATAGTAGGAGTATAGTAGTTAGGGATTGTTTTAGGACAATTATGGTGTCCAAAGCTTGAGAGTTTCGTGGATAAGGATTTTTCAGTTAAGGAGTTTGTTTTCAAGACTAGAGGTTTCTTAATGTTCTGATGCGGGTTGGTGAGAGTGCGGTTTTCATGTATACACTTATATTCCTCTTGTGCTTGAGCTTTATGGGTTTCATTTCTCCTGTGTTTTGTTGGACAAAATTGTCCTGCAAATCTGATGCGCAACAAGTGGAGATTCTTTCTCCAGACACTTTCATGATGTGTAGGTAAAGTGAGGAAACTGCTCATAGTCTCCTCATACCTATCTAAGAGGCATGTTATCACTTCCTCTCTTCTTGACATGGAGTTCACTTTTTTGGTGGCATCGGAAAAATTGTTTGAGCAATGATGCTCTGTTTCAATTGGGGCTATCATAGTGTATGTTCCTCTCTATACCAGCTTTCAATGAAGAAATATTTAAGTACTGTTTCCAGTATCTCTATTTATCAACTTTGAAAATTTTGGGGCCTGCGGAAAGAAAGGAACAGCATAATATTCAAGGATGAGTCACCTTCCATTTAGAAATCCTGGAGAAAATTAAATGATGATTATTTTTTAGGAGATTGACAAAAGCAATTTAGCAAAGTGAGAGCTTGTGGATCACTAAGAGTCAGGAAGTCAATGATAAGTAAATCTAGTTGTTATGGTAGTCTTGAGAAAGATGGGAAGAACCTAAAGATGGAAGCACTGCATATAATTTAGCAGTTAAGCTGGTCTACATAGGGGCAGAAACACCAGAGTATGCACTTATTATTTTGGTGTCTGGTTGATTTCACAGAGCCATACGAATCATACAAAGCTATGGTGGTGACATGTGCATTTTATCAACTCTTTGACAGGTTAGCTTATCTCTCTCTCAACTCAAGTACATGTAAGCGGCTTGGAAGCAAGTTTTGGTTCCTAGGTCACCTTATCACTGAAGACGTTAAATGGCTGACTGCTGAGATAAGGCTATCGAGAAGGATAGGTCTTGGAGGCTTGTGCATCAAGTGGCTGAGGGGATTGCAAATTCATAGGCAAAGTAGTGATCTGGGAAGAGTTGTTGCTTGTTAAAGACCCTCTCATTTTCCTGAGTACATATTTTTCTTTGTTTTCTTGGTGTCTGGATAATAGTTTCATTCTGCCTGCCTCTTCTTTGTACAATAAAATCGCTACTGAACAAGTACGGAAGTTGAAAGCTCGTTCTTCATTTAAATTTTGTGTATCTGTTTGTAATCAGTATAGACATATTTTACATGAAAATTCATAGATATATAGCAAAGTAGCTTTGATATCTGCTTGTGGATACAAGTATATAACTTCGCTGAAGAAATATGACATTATTTTTTAGGATGGGATGGCGCCTTGCTTCTTCCATCAATTCATTTCTAGAAGTTCTACAATGCAGATGACTATGGTCATCACCATTGAACTCTTTTTGACCTAGAAGACCTCCTTGGTGCATGTGACTTATCATTTGATGTCCTGCAACAAACGATTTGTGTGCTGTGTCTACGGAAGGGAAAATGGCGATGTCAGCATCTCCACCATGGGAGTGACTTCCAATTTCTTGGGGTCACTGGTTCTATTGTTGAGATTCTTGAGAATGATAATTAGATTTATTTCCTTTACCCGTTCTAACTGCTCCAGACTTCGGTTGTAATTGAAACTTCTAAATTCAGGTTTCTAAATGACTTCGGTTCTTCTCCTTCTCTTTATTTATCATACTATCATAGTAAATCAATTTGCTTTCTTTCTAAATGACTATGTAATGCCACAAAATTAGTCTTACTGAAAAACAATCAAAGAGAAAATCCAATTATTTCATTGAATCTCTGGTTATCGTGCATCACTAACTGCCTTCTTCTCAATAGCATGTCTCCAGAAGTATAAGAGAACACTTTGTAATAATGTGAATCAACCAGTGTTGAAACTGACACAATATAGGTGCATGTATGGGATTCTAGCTTTTTAGCTATACAGCCATGTCACTTGGAACTTGATGTCATTGCCCATTGATATCCATTATATTCTTGTACGATTTTTAAGATTTGAATCGCATATCAATATCGTGAGAAGGGGAATGGTTTTCTTTCTTTCTTTTTTTTCCTGAAAGTGAAAAAAAGAAACAAAAAATTCAACAAAGATGAGAAAGGTTGAGTTTGTGGACCGCAATCCGTCACAAAGGAAGTGTTAACTCACTGGATCCTAAATAGGCCCTCAGATGTGGGGATGCACCTTGCCTAATGCTTCGACTAATGTACTTCTGAATGTTCAATTTTCTTTAATTGTTTCAGAGTAGTTCTTCATAACTTGAATTGTTTCCAGTTTGCCCCTTTCAGACTTTCTATTATTAACTTAGTACTCCATATTGGTTTCATTACCATCTCTTACATACCATAATTTTAAGCAGTATCTAATTTTGTGTTATTTGTTTTATTAATTTAGTTCATGTTTTAGAGCATATGTTGGTTATTTTCCTTAAACATTCTTCAGTGTTACTGTGTAATTTCTGTACTATTTTTGGTGTTACTTGTTTTACTCATTTGGTGATATAATAACTCCTTGTGTTTTGGGTATGGCAGATTCAACATGAACGAGAAGGAAACATGATACCTCAGCATATTCCCAGTTTACGATGAAATGTTTTTTTTCTTCTGTAAGATCCTTTCTAGTCTTAACTGTCAGATTGGTAAGTCATTGTCTTTTATTTTGCATAGAGAATGATAGGTAATGCCTTTGTTCCATTAGCATCCGATCATCGATTGAAAGGGTGAATGGATGACCGGTCCAAAAAATCTGACTGGACTTTATAATGTTTGGTCCCCTCACACCTAGTCACCACTCGACGAGTAAGCGACATTGGTGGAAACTGGCATACCAATCACCTCCTAACCTACTGTTCCGGCATCAAAACACTTAATAAGTTGAATTTATACAGAAGTCATGGTCCCCAACCTTGTAAAGATTAGTGTTTTGTGCATCAATTAATGAGAGCTCTTGTTTGGAAGATATCAGAATAGCGCCTTCTGATTCCTATAAAATATCCGTTAGTTCATTGATACATTCTCTATCTTCAAATTGCTTGAGATTATAGCAGCTTTTATTACTGTTCTAATAAGTTTCAATTAACATCTGTGAATTTTTTTTTTTACCTTGTGATTCTGTCTTATTCACTTAATGAGAAAATAGACATCTGCATCCTACCTACACATACCATACATGTAGTTCACTAATTTCTTGATCTAGATCGTTCACTTTCTCGGTACCCCTTTTATGTTCATGACTTATTTGAATCAGACAATGCGAAACCGGCCTGGTGAATGGACTTTTCCCCTGGAAATGTAACCTGTTTCTTGTTTCTTTCATAGCTGTCTTGATTTCTAGCTCTGGGTTGGAGTTGGACCAGTTAACAGACGCCACATAACTGGACGATTTAGACAGGTAAGTTTCAGTTATTTATCTATTATCACCTCAAGACAGCACTGAATACAAACAAAATACAATGGTTTCTGTCAAGTGTATCTTTCTTGTAATTCTTGAGCTTCCCTTCTAAGACTAGCAAATCTTTTTCATTACTCCAGTTTGAAAGTTGAATAAAATTATGAATTCCACCCAATGTTTGGTTATATGTGGTAATCTTAAACCCTTGTCGCAAACAGCCAATCACCAATTTACGGTTCATACTCAAATTTCTCGATTTTTATGTAAATTCATATCAAATGACCTTACTTTTCATGTTGTAGTAGAATTTGTGAATTATATGGGTACGTGGGTATATTGTATTATTCGTGTATGACATACAAATTACTTTATTAACAAAAAAATTTAGAATTTAACAAATATGAATGAAAAAAATTCTGTCTTTTTTATTTTATTATTAGATATCATACATTATTATTTTATTCACTGCCGAATTTTTGAACACCAAACCCAATCAATTCGAACTCAGCTAAAAGATAAATCCGCACAACTTTTTACTAAAACCACACAACATTGATAGGAGCATCTGAATTCCTAAGTTGAAGTTGAGTTTTAGTGATGGGTATTGCGGAGTTAAAATTAGGAGCAAGGGAAAAAGTAAGAAAGAGATGTGGGAATGCAATACCAACAACTTTGTTTGCCTTTTGGTGCTTGCTGGCACACTGTAGAGAGAGAGAGGGCAGGGCAGGATGATGTTGATGTCCATTATATCGACATACACCCACACGGGTTGTCTTCTCTTCTTCTCCTCAACTGGTCCCAAGTCCTGACTCCTTGACTCCTGAGAGAGCTATCAAACATCAAGAAATGAATTAATCAAATCTCTCACGGGGTTCCTCTTCTTCAATCTTTAATGCATGGGGTTGCTCTGCCCTTCTTTTATTTTTATTTTTTTTTTGTTGGTTCGAACATCAAACTGTACCGACTTTCTATCTCTTTTTTTCCTTCCTTCCCTTGCTTTCTTTTGGTTGCCGCTCAAATCTCGGGTAGACAATGTGAGCTGAATCCGGCCTTACCAATAAAGAGGACTTCGCATTCAATATTAATTGAAGAAAAGTCCCTCAGTCAGATTGGAACCCAAAACTTCCCGTACCCTTTCGTTTGCAAATGTACTGAACAAAATATGGCTCAATATCATCAAATCTTTAGTGATAAAAAGCTACATTACAATAGTATAGATGGTAGGTGGTAGATGTGGGTGGAACCGTCTTGTCCCCTATTTGTAAAGTGCTTGATAAAGACCGGTTCAAAATCGATTAATTTTGAACAGATAAAAACCGGATTATAATAGGAGGTAGGGTAGTTGGGACCCTTATGGAATTTTGTGAAATTAGTTAATAGTATGTTCGGACAAGGGATTTTAGGTAGGGATTTTATGGGACCAAGGATTTTGAGGAAAAATATAATAATGTGTTTGGATGTAGAATTCCTTGGAAACATGAATCCCTAGAAACATGAATCCTTTGGTTTGTTTGGCTGCCATTTAAAATCTAAGGAAAATTTTTATTTTGTTGTTTTAATTTTGTGGGGTGTAATCTGTATTGAGTTGGGTGAATGCATAGTGAATCCTTAGTTTAGAATTCTAGCAAATTCTAAGGGGGGAGGTGGGACTCCAAAATAGGGATTTGCTGGAAAACATGTTTACCTGGAAAATAAGTTTCCAGAGATTCTTGGCAGCCAAACAGACCAAGGAAACATGAATCCCTGGTCCCCACTAAATCCCTACCGTAGAATCCTCCATCCAAACAAACCATAACATGATTTTTCCACCAAATTTCTGATCCCCACAAAATCCGTCCCCCAAATCCCTTGTCCAAACAGGAATTTGCTGGAAAACATGTTTCCTTGGAAAATAAGTTTCCAGGGATTCTTGGCAGCCAAACAGACCAAGGAAACATAAATTCCTGGTCCCCACTAAATCCCTACCGTAGAATCCTCCATCCAAACAAACTATAACATGATTTTTCTACCAAATTTCTGATCCCCACAAAATCCGTCCCCCAAATCCCTTGTCCAAACAGACTATAAACTCCACTAAACCACTGTGTGACAAGCTGCTTATGAGGCTAATCAACTAACTTTGGAAAACCCATATAAAATAGAGTAATGTACTTGAGGTTATTTTGGGCTTTTCAACAAGTATTGATTTGGTGAATGAAGTTACAGCTTTGCTAGAGTGTGAACAAAATGATGCTAGCCAATACAAAAGCTGGTATTCTTTTTCAGACTTGACGTGCCTTTTAAGCTTTTACAAATCTAATCGCCTAACACACGTTGGTAATGCATCTAGGGTTATCAACAACACACTCCCTTTTTGTTTTTCTTTTTTTTTTTCACACCGATTGAAAGGTTGTTGCAAGGATTGGCTGGTTTTTCATATACAAAGGGTTGGGTGTTCCAATTGTCACGCGTCCGTCCGATCGATGTTTTCAGATTTGTTTGAATTTTCAGATTTCTGAAAACAACCTAACCAAACAAACGCATAATTCTGGATTATTTTGTGTCTCGATCTGGTTTCTATACAAAATTTTAAATGTATCCCTTTCGTGATTCTTGCTGCACCTAGGTTTATTTATGCAGTGTTATTCTGAGAACAAAGACACTTGTTGGTTTGCCAAAAAAAAATGATCGAAAGAAAGGACGTTAGTAGGTAGAAGAAGAAATTAGTTTGAGAAAATAGTGATTTATGGATTAAAAAGTCAAAAGTTAATTTTTGTACTGTCTGTCTGTAGCAACAACAAAAAAAAAGTCATTCTAAAAAGCTAATGAGAGTGATAGTGGTGGGCAATCATGACTCATGAGATGAGTGGTGAGAGGTGGTAATTATTATGTGGAAGGAAGATATTGACGGTGGTTGTGGTTTACTATGTCCAGTCCACACGGTGGTTATAAATTACTCTCCTTTAACTTTATTATTTGATGACTCACATCCTGACTAAATTGTCTCACTCATTAACTTATATAAATCAATGAATAATTTTTGGGTTATGAAATTTCCACCCAATATTTCATAAAATCCACCCATCCGGTCGGACCCAAACAGTCCAATAAAAAGAATTTGCTATTTTGTAAAGGTTTTGTTAACAAGTGCCCTTAGAGTTTAAGAGCAAGTTGAGTGGCTATTAATTTATTAAACCTCAAATTTGATGGTCCGAGGGTTTTTGCATGCTAGTGAAATATATGTTTGAATTAAGGTTTGAACTTAGTAATCGGAATCGTGGTATAAAGGTGACGTTCCTATTCTGGAACCTCATGCTTCCGCTCTAAACCACGCTTCAATGTTTTTAGTTTAAAGATACTTTTAAATCAAAAGCTCCTACTCCCGTTTTTTGCATTTGCTCTACGTTTTAATTACTTCGGGTTTGGAGGAAAAGATGGGAAGTCCGTTAATCCGTAGATCATCCTTCGTTTTACTGTACTGTTAAAATAGAAAGAAGAATCTGAGGATTTGAAGGCACTAAAGCTTCTCAATTCTCATATCAATCCAAGAAAACTTTGTGCCATATGAACAAATAATGAAGGTTACATTGTCTCTATACCTAAACCCTACCCTACCCAAGTGGCAGATCATTTGCTTCTCTACGTGGTTATGTACAACTGATTCTTCTTTTCCATTAACAGGTCACAGCTGTAAAACATCTTAAAATGGTAAGGAAGATTGAACTAACTATTCTTTCTCTCCAATTTTTTTTTTTTAAGCTATTCTTTTTCTCCATATGGACCCCTCCTATTCGATTCCCCTTGCTTTTAATTTCTCTCTCATCTTTTTTTCAGACATTCTCTGCCTAAAACCCCATACCTCTACCCCCTCTTTCTCTCTCTAAAAGTTTAGTTGTGCTATGGTCCATCATGGCCATCATGACCCACCCCTCATCATCAATCATCATTAATTCCTCTGACCAACTTAAACAAATTTCAGCCGTCCAATTTGTATCTTACCCCACTTTTTAACCACCTCAATGCAACTTTTACTTTAATTTCCTTTCAACACTAGTCCTTTGAGTTTTTAAGTTTTGACTCTTTTTTTTTTTTTTTTGCCCTTTCCTTGACCCCAAGTCTTAGGGTTTGTTTAGTAGCTTGGTATGTGGATTAGAATCATTAGATGGTCTATTAATCAAAGAACAAAACATCTTTTGTCAACATAAAACTGTCAACTTTTGATTAATCATAATCTTTCTTTTTTGATTGTGATTAATCTTTAGTGGTGGAGACTGGAGAGACACTTGTAAGTTGAAACTCTATACATACCATGAAAATAAAGCATTTGTATGATTCAATTATTATTTAATGTTAATGAGATTATTTAATACCAAAATATAGAAAATATTAATAAATATAGATTAGTTGAGAAATTTAATATCAAAGTTTATCAATTAAGGGAAATTCAAAAAATTTGTACTTCTGATAACTAAAAAAATAGAATTTTAGGCAAAAATAAGCACCATACCAAATCTAACTTTGAAGTTTTGCAATATAATAAGATATCAATATCTTATTTTAGTAAATTAAAGATGATCTGATAAAGAATTCCACAAAACAAAATCTACCATAAAATCTACTATCATCACCATAATCATCATCAAATTCAATCTAATTAATTAAACAAAAAACAATAAATAAAACAAAAACCCTCTTTCCCCTACACCCCTTCTGTACAATATCACCAAAAAAAAAACCCCAAAAAAATCTCTCAAGCAGAGAGATAGAGATATAGAGCTAGAACTAGAGAGAGAAAGAGAGTAGTTTTTTAGTCTAAAGCATTAGGACCAGCACAAGCCTTCAAAACTGGACTCCAAATCCACTGAACCAAAAACTTCCTCCCTCTCCTTCCATTCAAATTAAAACTCCTTCCTCCTTTATCTCTCATCACTTGCCCAATATATCCACCTCCACCTCCTGTTCCATACAAACCCTCACATAAATCCCCAATTTCAGTAGGAGCTGTTGGATCTTCACCAGCATACCAAGCATTCACTAATGGATTTGAAGCCAATTCTGCCAATTCATGCCCTATCACACTTATCATCCCATCAACACCCACATCTCTGTTCGGCGGAGATAACGCCGACGGCCCACCTCCGGCCATATACCCAGGAACAGCAAAAGGATACGCACAAACTTCTGGGCATTGTTTGCCGGAATTTCCAACCCAGGCGTAAGGCAATGTGTAGCCAACCATTGATGGAAATGTAAAATAATGAAACCCACAAACAGCTCTGCAAAAATCTTGCATTGTTACATCGTTTGATGTTAAAATTAGGTAAATCCCATTTTTGTGATCTACTGGAAATGGTGCAGATTTCACTGCATTTCCAATAACCTGTTGGACTGTTAAACGAGTGAGATGGGTACCTTGGGAATACTTAAGATCTTGATATTCACCGGCAATTAGGACTGTTCTTGATACATTTGAACCGGTTTGATCAGTGTAAAGAGTTGCAGTACGCCACCATTCTGATACAGAGGGTGAAGAAGCAGCACGATGGTTGGCTGAGATTGAGAGAAGGAAATCTTTGATGAGGAGTTTTTGGGATGGGGCCCATTTACCATACCAGATGATGTAAATGTTGATCGGAGAAGAAAGGACTGGACCCATATGGTAACGGAGGTTGACAAGGTCTGATGACCCCTCATATTTTTTTGAGGCGGAGAGGGTGGACGGTGGGAGTTTTGGGTTGTAGTATTCTGGTTTTAAGTTTAGGGTTTGTTGTGTTGAAATGGAATTTACAGAGGTTGTATGGAAAAAAATGAAGAGGAAGATGAGAGTAAGTGGTGACATTTTGGAGGTGGGTGTAGGATAAGGGGGTGGTGGGTGCAGGATAAGAGGTGGTGGTGGTGGTTTTGGGGGTGGTGGAGATGGTGGTGGTGAAGTGAGAGAGAAGAGAAAGAAGGGTTTATAAAGGAGTGAAAGGAAAGAGTACTACTACTGGGAGGGAAATGGGCTGGAGACAGCTGCATTGTGGGCACAGTTCACTCACTGCATTCTGTTTTCTTCTGGAAAACTGGGAATCACTTTTTTTAGGATAAGTGAATTGGCGGGAGTACCCTTACTTTTTTGAAAAAATGACCGTTAGCTAACTTTGAGTTGGTTTCTGAATCAACATTTAAACTCATTGTACAACACTTTTGTAATTTGAGCCCACCAATTAAGAATGTTGGGGTCCATTGCTTCATCTGTAATTTTCAGATTGAGAAAAAGCCTAGTAATCTCTAGCCATTAGATCCAAATATCCCACGAGATATTTTCTTGATGAAGGATCAAATGCATGGGTATGCAAGCATGAAGAGCAAGGTTTAAAATCTCGTTTTGATTGAATGTATCAATGAAAAAATGAAATATTCATTGAAATGATATGTTACTAACTCAAAATATTGGAATATATGAAACACCCGATTCATTGCGATATATTACGATGTATTTCAAAATATTCTCTTTTTAAAAAAAAAAAAAACTAAGTATCTAATTCTGCAAAGATCATTAAGCCGATCACCAATATAAAAAATTTAATAATTAAATAGATGAATTAAAAATATCGAAATGTATTGATTTTGTACGGTAAAGTATCTGTTTGTATCGAAATATTTTGTTCTAGTGTATCAAAAAATTAGTACTTTCCTGCCGATACATTTCAAACCATCACGAGGAAGAGGATCTCAGAGGTGAATTTCGAAACTTCTAATCCCTCAAATTAGCACATTAAATTCTTAAAATTTTAACTTTTTTTATGCATTAACTTAATTTTATTACTAATTTGCTTGTGATAGGAATAAAAGTTTTGAAAATTTAATTGACTATTTTTTTTTAGATATAATAATCTACGTTGTAAAGAAACATATATGTATGGCCCCACATGATTGGGTTTAACAGGTTTTTGGATGGGGACATATGATCCTTCTTGATTTCCAGTTTTCAATTCCTTATTAATAGGTTTATCAATGCACAAATATCAATGGAGTTACATTATAGATGTACTAATTTAATATATTTTCCATGAATTACTCAACTAAAGAGCTTAGAAACTTGTGCATTGCATAGTAGGATTGAATTAATGAATATTTATCGAGAGTGTGATAAATAACCAATGTTTGAAAACGATCGTTATAACAGTGTAACGGTTGGGGTCATTACCGTTATAACTGTTATAAACGGTGTTTTGTGTTAAATTAAGAAAACTATTAAAATAACATAAAATAACGGTCGTTATAATGGAAAATAATAGTTTTAAATTTTTTTAAAAAATTTTAAATATGTTAAAATAGTTTTTTTTATGTTATTTTCTGTTTTTTAAATTAAAATAACGGCCATTATAACGATAAAAACGGCCATAACAATATAACGACATTATAGTGAAATAACATAACGACATATGAGCGTTATTATTATAACGGCCGTTATAACATTGTATATAACTGATGTGTAGGTAGGTGTTTCGAATTAAGGTGTGTTGCATTGTATCGAACATGGTTTTAGAATTAGAATGGGAAGCATGAATCATAAACCAGAATGAGAGAGTTGAAGATTTGATACAAATCCCCCTGATTCTGGGTTATAAAACCAAGTTTATCAAATTTTCTATATCAAATTGTTCAATTGATTCACTTCAAAACTCAGTTCTCACAAGTCACTTTTCAGGTCATTTAATCCCCATATGGATTATGCAGGTGTTAGTTGATCTAACACACCATAACTAATGATTTTACTATTAGATTTGAGTAAACTAAATTAATTATATAAATATGTTCAAATCTAATAATGGTTAGAACCCTCATAAAATAACTTGAATCAAACAATTGAAAAACATTTTATTTTAGTTGTCAAAAAACGTACATGTGTATATGTCATGTCAGCTAACATGATCAATGGTAGAGTCACATACAGGCCTGAAGGGGCCATAGCCCGCCTGCCTTTGCTTGAAGGGGGATATTTAAAACATTTTCATATAATTAGAGAAAAAAAAGAAAAGAAATACTACTAGTTCCCTCCAAGAATATTTCAAACTTCTATCATCACTTAATTAAGTACTAAAAATGTTTTATATGTTGGTCGACCTTATTGAGTTTATACCCTAGTTACACTCTATCTTTTGTTTATAATATGGTTACAGGACAACTCAAATTATTGGTTTTGTGGAGTTAATAATATAAAATAATTTATCGGTGATGTAGAGCTGACAACATAATTATAAAATAACTTGTCAAACTTATAAAATCAATATCGACAAACTATTTTATTAAATCTGTATTATTGATTACACGTAAACGACAGATAATTGGGGGGCTAAATATGAGGCCCCTATGTTTTAATCACGGTTTATGGTTATGGTTTGAGAATAGATTGTGAGAGAGTTAAAGGAGACGTTGAGATAATCCTTAAAAGAGGGCTTTATCGACATTTAATGTTTGTAGTACTTCTTGTCTAATAATTGCCTAGTTTTAGTGATTCTAAGGCATTTGTATCTTTTCTTTTGTTCCATTTGGCCTTCTTGAGTTTCTTTTTCCAGCTGGATTTTTGTTTTATTTGGTAGTTGTCGAATAAAGTCCATGAATATCGCTTCAAATTTTAGTTAGAAGGTGCCAATCATATGAGTTGATAAAACTCATAGACATTAATAAGATTACAAATTGAGTATATAATTA
>MVGT01003739.1:34941-118173 GCA_002174775.1 Macleaya cordata
CTAAAATGGTGCTTCTTTTTTTTTTCTCGAGCAATTAATTCTGAAACTTAAATTGTGTAAGATTTTTAATTTTAAAAATTTTAAAATAACTTCATTTTTATTTGTACAACAAGTTAGACCTTCGTCACAAATTTAGATAATTTTTTTACTACAAAATCTAACTTTTCTAAAAGGTAAAAACATAAAAAAAAAAAAAATTCTAATTCAAACAAGTTGATTTCGGATGCATGTGAAGAGGGTTAATTATTTAAACAACGATGCTACACCCATTGGCTTACTAACTGCTTAAGTAATTTAGGAGGGTATTTATGTCAATTTAAAAATGACGCAAATTACGAAGCGTGTAAAAATATATAGCAATTGTGAGATGACAAGTAATAAGAATAGCAGTAAGAAAAATGCAATAAGCCTAACATTTTTCTTATTTAAATACAAAACACAATCTTCCATAAAATATTTGTCAATATCTGTGTTTTGCTCAAATCATTTAACAAAATTTTTTTACAAGCAAGACTATTTGAAAAATAATAAAATAAGGATATCTCACATTACATGGACTTGGGTAGTATGTAGGTATGAGTCATCCTGGTGTTTGAAGCGGTCTTTGAGTCGGTCAACTGAAGTGAAAGGTATGATGATCTCTGGTCCTCTCAGGCATGTGAACTTCCCATCGGTGCTTCACCTTGCTCCCCTTTTTTTGTTTTCGACGGCGTTTGATCTGACAGTTATCATGATTTTTTCTTTCCTGGCCGGCGTTGATCTTTGTTTGTTCTGCCCCAAATCTCACCCTTTCTTTTCCTAATTTATTGTCTAAATCTCCCCCTTTCGACTTTCCCCCTTCCCATAACCCTAGATCTTAGTTCTTTACCATCTTCCGAAGCATCTGTTTGTTGTTTTTTCTCTCTCAATTTGTTCTAATGGCAAACTGTAATGACGATTTGGCACACTTATCTTCAAATCTCGCCCAAAATCTGAACTTGGGCGATGAAGATGGTGAGATGTTTGTGGATATCAATCCTGCAGATCTACGTGCAGCTCAAGCTTTGTGGAGAAACAGTCTTATTGGTAAGTTTCTATCTGCTGGGAGCACCTGGGCTCCATTGCAAGTTACAAAAGCGGTGTCCTATCTCTAGGGTTTGAATTCTAAGATCTTCATAATAAAAGTTCGTGATGATCTCTTCTTGATCCGTTTCGCGTTTCGTGAGGATGTGTTGTGGGTTTTTAGTGAAGGCACAAGGAATGTGTATGGAGATCTCTTTATGCTCCAACGTTGGAATCCCTCGGTAGATTTCCGCGATGTGGTTATAAATACGGAGGCCTTTTGGATAAGCTCTCCAATCTTCTGCCGGAGCATCTCAACCGCTACGTCCCCAAACAAATTGCCTCTGCTGGTGGTTCAGTGCTTAAAATTAATCCTTTCTCTGGGATCCCCTTTAATGATGAACCAATTTGGGCAAAGGTAATAATCAATCCTTTGGTTCCCATCAATACAGGTACGAATGCTAGGAAGATTAATGGTGAATATACGTGGATTGATTTTGATTACGCTGATCTGCCGGTAAATTTCTGCACTTTCTGTTTACTTTTGGGTCACAAACAATCGTCTTGTGTTGATTTTGCTGTCCTTGCTGCCGATATGCTCAACCGTCGGACGACAGACATCCCATCATCCACATCTTCAGATTCTGGCTCTGAGGATGATTTCATCATACACCTCAATCCTCGCTCTGTCTCTGATTCCTTGAGGAGAAGGGAGGTGTCTGATGAAGATCCTCAAACCATAGTAATCGGCGATGATGTCGGTAGTCGCGGCGATGATACCGTCGACTTCCCTGATCCTCCTTTGGGCTTCAGCATTTTGGGTAAACGCCCAAGGCCCTTGTCCTCTTCTCCAGAGGGCTCTTTGGGTGTGGCTAAACATTTTGGGTGTAATAGGGCTAGCCCACCTAGCCCATCTACTCCTTTAGGGGTGGGCAGGCCTCCGTTTCTTGGTCCTTTCAATTTTTTGGATCCCATGAGGCACTATGGGGGTCCATCAGTAAATGATTTTGAACCGGATGTGATGATTCTTGCAGTCCCAGTTGCTGATCCGAATATTACCCAGGGATTCACAAATCCGGGTAATATTATTCCTGTTTCTCAAATTACTTGTCCTTCCTTGATCAGTCTTCCTCTCAATCGATCAGAGACTGACCTGGTGTTGAATCTTGCCGATACTTTGCCTCCTCCTGCCATTCAGAATGATGATTTGGATCTACACATAACCTCTCACCCAGATATGCCTCCCATCCCAATACCCTCCATAACTAACACTTGTGACCTCTCTCTTACAACCCCGGGGGAACCTTTTCTGATTATGGGCTCTGATGAGGTTTATACGTCTGCTCTCTCTCTCCAGATAGCATCTCTCCTCGCCTCAGCCCCACGATCTCAGTTACCGACTCATCACCAGGAGTGATTTCAGACCCTGCCGGCGCCCAGGTAAGCTTCCCCCTTTTTTATTTTGAACCAGATTTTCTTCCTGTGTAGTTTGGTGTTGTTTTGCTATGCTTTAATTGCTCTTTTTTGGGCTGCTTTGGATATGAAATTACTCTCTTGGAATTATCAGGGTTCTGGGTCAAATCTTTCTAGATCTCATCTCAAAAAATTAGTTTCTACTAATTCCCCTGATATCATCTTTTTGTGTGAAACAAAGGCATAATCGGATACCTCTATTTCACGATTACTGCATTCTTGCCACTTTTACAATATCTGTTTGGTTCCTGCCTTTGGGAGATCTGGTGGGTTATGCTTGGCTTGGAGGGATGATATTATTTTGGAGATCCTCCACTCCAGTAGGTTTATGATAAATGCTATTGTTTCTTCTAAAATTGATAATAGGATGAAGGAATGGATCCTTACTTGCTTTTATGGTAACCCTAACAAGCCAGACCGTATTAAAGAATGCTTTGGATATGAAATTACTCTCTTGGAATTATCAGGGTTCTGGGTCAGATCTTTTTAGATCTCATCTCAAAAAATTAGTTTCTACTAATTCCCCTGATATCATCTTTTTGTGTGAAACAAAGGCATCATCGGATACCTATATTTCACGATTACTGCATTCTTGCCACTTTTACAATATCTGTTTGGTTCCTGCCTTTGGGAGATCTGGTGGGTTATGCTTAGCTTGGAGGGATGATATTATTTTGGAGATCCTCCACTCCAGTAGGTTTATGATAAATGCTATTGTTTCTTCTAAAATTGATAATGGGATGAAGGAATGGATCCTTACTTGCTTTTATAGTAACCCTAACAAGCCAGACCGTATTAAAGAATGAGATTTCATTGCTGAAATGTCTTCCCATGTTGCTCAGCCTTGGGTCCTCATTGGAGACCTCAACTCCATATTTGACCAATCCGAAAAGAAAGGTGGGAATGCTTTTAAGTTTAGTGATATTAAGGACATTAAATATATTATTGATCAGGCAGGACTTCTGGACCTTGGCTATGTAGGGCCCACTTTCACGTGGTGCAATGGACAGTTAGGGTGGGCCAGAATCCATGAAAGATTAGATAGAGCCTTAGCTAACAGTGATTGGACATCCTTGTCCCCCAATGCCACAGTTGAACATCTTTCCCCCATTGGGTCAGATCATGCTCCTATTTTTCTCTCTACTTCCCTTTCTGCTAAGTCGTCTCCCAAGCCTTTTAGATTTTTTAATCTTTGGCTTAAGGAGGACTCTTATCTTCAGGTGGTCAAGCATGCCTGGGATCAGCACCCTTTGGGTTCCTCTGCATTCCAGTTGGCATCTGGCCTTAGAATCATTAAAAATCACATTAAAATCTGAAATCGTGATGTTTTTGGTCATATTCAAACCAAGATTAATTCTTTGTTAGGATGTATCTCGGAGCTTCATACTAATAATCTAAATGGCTCTCTCACTGCTTCTATTAGTCTTCTCACTTCTATCTTGACAAAACCTACTCCCAGCAAGAAGAATTCTTCAAACAAAAATGCGGGGACCTGTGGGTCAATTGTGGAGATAGGAATACTAAGTTCTTCCATATCTCTACAATTAAAAGATGGAGAAGGAACAAGATTGTTTCCCTTAGGAATGATAGCGGAGTGTATATCACTGATGAATATGAGATTACTCAGTGTCTTACCTCCCATTTCTCTAATATTGCATCCACTACTGGAGTAGTGGATCCTGGTTGTTTGCGGCCTCTTTTGAGTAATATTCCTTGCTCCATTACTGGTTCAGATAATGAAAAACTATTGGCTATCCCTTCTGTCGAGGAAATCTTTCTAGTGGTGCAAAATATGCATCCATCTAAAGCCCCTGGACCTGATGGATTCCCTGCCCTTTTCTTCCAGCATCAATGGGACCTTTTATCTTCTTCTATTGTCTCCATGATACAGGAATTTTTCAGATCTAGATATATTCTAAAAGAACTTAATAATACCTTCATTACCCTGATTCCTAAGAAGGAGAATCCATGTTGTCCCTCTGACTTTAGACCTATTAGTCTGTGCAATATAGTCTATAAAATTATCTCTAAGCTTCTGGCTAATAGGATGAGACCTTTCTTAGATAAAATTATCTCCCCCTTTCAGGCTGCTTTTGTGCCAAATAGGCACATCACTGATAATATTGTTTTAGCTCATAAGATTATTCATACTATGAAAAAAAAAGGGGACGCATGGGCTTATGGGTATAAAGATTGATATGTCCAAAGCTTTTGATAGAGTAGAATGGTCGTTCCTTCTACAAATAATGATAAAAATGGGTTTCTCTCCTTTGTGGTGTGATCTTATCAACCAATGTATCTCCACCACCTCCATTGCTTTACTTGTTAATGGATCACCAGGTCCTAGGTTTAATCCTTCCCGTGGGCTTAGACAAGGGGACCCCCTTTCTCCTTGCCTATTCTTAATATGTATGGAAGCTTTCAGTAGGCTTCTCAGCTCGGAAGAGGAACAAAAATTGATCTTTGGTATCAAAGTCAGCAGAAGAAGCCCTTCTATCTCTCACCTTCTCTTTGCTGACGATTGCCTTATTTTTGCCAGAGCAAACCTTGTTGAAGCTAGGAATTTACTTGATATTTTAAATATTTTTTGCCTTGCCTCTGGTCAAATGATTAATTTTGATAAATCTGGGATTTTCTTTAGCCCTAACCTTCCCAATAAATTTGCTAGAATGCTTATTAAAATCCTTAGAGTCAAGAAGATTAATATTAAAGATAAATACTTGGGGGTTCCGTTATTTATTGATAAATCCAAAGTTAAATGCTTTGAACCTCTTCTTCTTAATTTCAAGGAAAAACTTCAAAACTGGAATGGTAAACTTCTTTCCCTAGCTGGTAGATCTATTCTAGTCAAGTCAGTCCTAGGTGCTTTATCTATCTATCAGATGGGTTATTTTGCTCTACCAAAATCTATTGCCAATCAAATGACTAGTATCCAAAGAGACTTTTAGTGGGGTAAGCTTAATAAACCTAAAGGTATATACCTCAAAGCTTGGAAAGCTTTATGTAAACCCTCTAGCCTTGGGGGGTTAGGCTTTAGGGACACTCTTCTTGATAATATGGCTCAACTTGCTAGGGTTGGTTGGAGGCTGGTCCAACATCCCAACTCCTTATGGGCTTTAATTCTTAAAGCTAAGTACTTTCCTAACTCCTCTCCATTATCCAACTCTATCAAACAATCTGGTTCTTGGATTTGAGGGTGTATTAGGAAGGGCATCTCTCATATCAAATATTATAGTCTTTGGGAATTGGTAAAGGCATTGTGATTGATATTTGGAATGACTCTTGGATTCCAGACTTCCCATGTCTTATCCCTTTCCAACCCCCTATCGGTTCAACTCTTCCCATCATCTCTACAGTTAACCATCTTTTTAATCAAGATGGTACATCTTGGAACAAGGATCTTCTTAAGTTATTCTTCCCTCCTGATATTCAAGAGAGAATTCTGAATATTCACTTATCCTCTACTAGACATGATACACTTTGATGGACTCTTAATAACTCCGGCATCTTCTCAGTCAAGTCTCTCTACCAGGAACTGAATAATCCATCTCATATTATTTATAACCATTTTGCCTTCACTAAGAATATTTGGAAAATGCATTCCTCTCCTAGGGTGAGGCTTTTTACTTACAAATGCTCCCTTAACATCCTAGCTACAAAGGTTAAACTTAATGATATTCTGAATAATAATGATACTCTTTGCCCGCTGTGTAAGGCTCACAATGAAAGCCTTGAACATTTATTTATGACTTGTCCTTTCACCCGTGCTGTGTGGTTTGCAGGTTCCCTTTCTCCTTTTGTTAACAACATCATCCCCCAGTCTTTCTTGAATTGGATGACTTCTTGGTTTTCCTCACCTTGTGGTTGGGATTCAGATAATTTAGGTGAATGGGCAGCTACTTGTGCTACTTACTGCTGGTTCATTTGGAAAGCCAGGTGTTCTCTTGTATTTGACAATATTTGTCCCAAACCTTTACAAATCTTTTTAGGAATAACTAGATATCTTAAGATATATACCATGCAATTTGAATCTTCAAGATCTTTGAATACACCTAACCTTTCTACTGTTTGCTATGCTTGGGTTCCCCCTCCTACTGATCAATTAAAATTAAACTTTGATGCTTCCTTTATCACTAAGAATGAAAATGCTGGTCTTGGTGTTGTGATTCATGACAGTTTGGGTATGTGCACGGGGGGTCAAACTGATTCCGTGTAAGGCTCTTTCAGCTGAGGAAGCTGAAGGATTGGCAGCCTTTGATGCAGTCACATGGGCTAAAGATCTTCAGCTTCAGCATGTTATTATAGAAGGCGATGCATTATCTATTATCTTATCCTTACAATTAAAAGTCTGTAATATCGGTTGGCGTACTAGAGCTCACCTCACTGATGCTGCTCAACTTGTATCTTCCTTTACTAGTTGCTCTTTTAATTTCTGCTATAGATCAGCTAATTCGGTTGCACATGAGTTAGCCCAAAAAGCTAAAGCACTAACAACTGACATATCAGCTACTGATCCTCCTTCCTGTTTATTTGATCTTCTAGTTAAAGACTCTAATTATGTAATCTCGGTTCCTATCTAATATATCTATGTTAATTATCAAAAAAAAAAAAACATTACATGGACTAACTATTTAAATTAGAAAAAAGAAAAAGAAAAACAGGTAAAACAGCTTAAACTCGAGGACGTACTACGTGTTGAATAGAAGGGACATGCACTATCTTCAAAGTTTTTCTTATACTTAATTACGATGGGTCCTACTAAAAGCCAATCTGATTAGTAGCTTAGAGAAGAGCAACTCTAGTGGGATATAGAAAAATGGATCCTTTAATTTCTTAGGGGAGATATTAAAGATCTTGAATCGGTATTTATGTGATCTTGTTTTAAAAATCTTGAAAAATACTTTCTAGTGGTATAAATTTTTTTCAAATCCGATTTATATTTTGTAAGTTATGACTATTTTTATGTTAAAAGTTTATTAAAAATGATTTGTTAATGTGCACCACTGTTATTCTGGAGAGGATTTTTCTGTCTTTTTGCACCGCGGACTATCTGTGCACCGTGGACTGCCCGTGTATAAAAAAAAATCTGTCCTCCACGTCATTTTTTTCCCATGAAAGAGTATGTTACTCATATTCTGTATTATCAATCCCTTTTTTAGATATGATGATTGGTGAGGACCTAGATTATTCTTAATTTATCACAAAAAATTAACTCTTTGATTATCTCCAATATGCAACGGTCCTAGTGAATATGCGTAGGATATCTTTTTTTAAAGAGAAATGCTTTTTGGATCGATGATTTTGCAAAATTGGTTTTAGACGCTTATGTGGCAGGGTAGGACTCACCGCTTTTACATCCTAAAAGTGTTTTGAAAGGGTTTCCAACTTCAATAATGCTAGGGTTACAGTAAATTCCTACAGAATTTGCTAGAGTTACAGCAAATTCCTACAGAATTTGCTACAGAAGACTAATCCGATGGTTAATATGTTCCAACTTACATAGCAGTGGAATCGACCATACCACATAACAATCGGGTACAATTTTTGTATCTTGGTCGGTCCAAACAGAATACTCTTTTCTAAAAAAATCATTCTTTAGAACATCTCCATAGACACATACCCCGACAGAGAGACGGGTGAAACATTATGAAAATATTCTTTTGTTTCTATTTCTATTTTTTATGGATTTGTAGTAAGTAGTAGCTACAAATTTAGTGCACAGATAGAACACGTACAGGGTCATTTATCATTTCAACTGCTTGATGGATCCACAAATCGCCATGGCCTACATCAAAATTGGTACGCCTTTAACCCTTTAATTACTCACGTCAATAGTGATGGAGTGCGTGCAGTGCAAATATCCTTTTTTGACTTCAATTCTCTGTGTGGGTCCCATTACTCGTGGAACCTAAACATGCCTTGCCACGTGGCAATACAGCTTCGTTAAAATATCTCGCTTTGAATGTCTACTGACCATTATTACATTCATAACAACAACAAAATATCTAGCATACGAAGGGGGATGAGCATTTTTAGCAAACAGTAGTGCTATTTGTACAGACCAAATTATAAAAGTTGTGCCCGATGCTTATGTGGCATGGTCGGTCCTACTGCCATGTAAGCTACAAATTCCTTCAAAATACTTTTGAGAGAGGAAAGGTGGTGGATCCCATCCTGTCACATAAGCATTTGGCACCACTTTTATAAACGGTGATGCTATACTTACTGCAAAGTATACTGCAAACCTTACTGCGAAGGCTATTTAAGAGGGTATTTGTGTCAATTTAGAAATGACGCAAATCACGAAGGGTATGAGATTATTTGAGAATCGTGGAATGACTAGGCAGTAAGGTTTGCAGTAAAAAAATGCAGTAAGTTTAACATTTTCCTTTTGTAAAACCATCGGTCCAAAAATTCTTTCTGTTTAGCAAATATGATAATAGACAAATGATATTCCCATAATCCCATCCTCACTTACACTTGGGATATCCTAGACTAAAGAATATCTTCAGGTTGTCAAAATGTACTTGGGGGCATCCCTCAATGTGTTAGGGGATATCCCAACTCCTTTTCAATAAAAAATTATTAAACTATTCATCTTCTTCCCCACCACCGCCCCCACCTCCACCATGTCCTCGCCACCACCGCCTTCAAAAGAGATCGAGAAGAAAGAGAGGGAAAGAGAAAAAGTGATCGAGAGAGATCTGAAATCGAGGTTATTCAGACTATAAAAATCAAAACTCCCTCTAGATTTCAAACTATCAGAACTGAAACTGCATAGAAGTTTCGGTTTTCATAGTCCGAAAACTATTTTAAAATAGTCAAATGAAAGTTTTTTTTTTGACGAGTTTTCTAAATGGGTTTTGAACCATGGAAACCGAACTTACATATAGGTTTCAGACAATGGAAACTGAACTTACATATAGGTTTTGGACTATAGAAACTGTGATAATGATTTAGTCTCGCACAACAAGTTCGTTGTAGATCGTAAAGTCTAAAATACATAGTGAAACTTGCAGCTACGTTCGCATTCTTTTTGAGAAAAAATTAGAAAAAAAATGATAAAGGGTTGTAGGATTATCTCCACATAATGTGATTCGGCATCATTTATAATATTTGAGGACCTCCACCAACTGGCACATCGTCAGATCTGAATTTTTTTTTTCAGATCTGAGATCTCTTTCCCGATCTCTTTCTATTTCCTTTAGATCTCTCTCTTTTTCTCTCGATCCCTCTCTCACTCGCTTTCTCTCTATTATCTCTCTCTATGTGGTGTATTGGTCGTAGTGGCTTGGTGTTGGAGGTGTTGGTGGTGGTGTGGGTGGCGGTGGAGAAGATGAAAATACACCCAAAATGGTGGGGTGTATTTTTGGTTGTGGGGTTGGAATAAAAGAGTTTCCACTAATAAAATTATGAAAGGGAGGATCCCAAAGAAAAAAGAAATTTTAATTTTAATCAAACTTTGTTTGACTTAAAAAAAAGTCCTAGGATATTCCCGAGGAGGGGATATCTGGTGTAAACTTTTGCGGAAGCATCTCACACTCAAGAATTTAAATAACTTCAATAATTTTATAACTGAACTGCTTTTACAAGAGGAGGCTGACAGTTTATTTATAAGTTATTAAGCCTTAACAATCAAGAAAAGAATAAAAAGGAATCCTGCTCTAGATAGAAATAAATCAAAGATAATTATAACTACTAAAAATAAAGAGAATCTAAACTAAACTAGGAAATAGAGATAACTAGAGATAACTACTAGCTGCTGTCCATATCTTAAAGAATCCACCAAGATATATTTGTGTATAGAAAAGGATCTTGTGGACCCCACATCGTATACCCATGTTTACATCACTCTCCCCCTCTTGAAAAAAGTTCGACCCGAACTTCAAAGTGAATCACCTTTTGTTTCAGGTCCAATAGCTTCGAATTCAGCTATTAAGATTTTGTTAACCGCATGATCAGAAATATCCTCAGTGATTGGATCTGTATCAACTTGTTCTTCATTCTCCACAATCAAAAGTTTCCTGTTTTTCTTCTTCGGGCACTCAGCAGCCCTATGACCAAGCCCTCCATAGTCGAAACACTTGAATGGTACAGAGATAGCCTCGGTAATACGTGGGGCAGCTGAAGAGATAACAATAGTAGATAGACGACTTGAATCTTGTAGAGAATTAAAGTATTCTTCCAACTTACGCGCATATTCTGTTGCTTTCTCCAAAGTTTCAATCTCCCTTAATTTCAGCTCGGTACTAATTCGTGGTTGGAAACCATCGATGTATCTAATCAACCTTGCTTCAGACAGTTCAGTCATTCCAACACGTGTACTCAACATCAAAAATTCAGCTGTGTAGTCATCCACCGAAAGTTGTTGTTTAAAACTTAAGATACGAGAATGGAGTTCCCGTTCATAAGTTCTAGGAACAAATGCAGCTCGTAGGTGCTTTTTCATCTTCACCCAAGTCTGAATGGGTTGTTTTCATTTTGCTTCTCTCTGTTTAATAAAGTCATTCCACCAAATCTGAGCATAACCACGAAGTTTGGTGGCCACTAGCCGAACACACTTGATTCCGGAAAAGCTTTTATACTCGAAGACTTTTTTTATATCACTACAAAAATAACAGGCATTTGCTACGGGTATTTGTGACGGCATATGGAAACCGTAGCAGATACCTATCATTTGCTACGGCTTTTTGTTGTGCCGTAGCAAAAGCCAGCTTGTTGCTACGGATTTTGGTCCTTTTGCTACGGCCAGTGGCGTAGCAAATAACGTTACAACTTTCGCGNTCACAAATAACTCGTCGCAAATAGTATTTGCTACGGTAGTTACAGCGACGACTGTCTATCCGTAGCAAATGTGTATTTGTGACGGCTAACGGACCTGTTGTGACGGGTTACGGCCGTCGCAAATACTCCTCTGTTTTGTAGTGTATTATCAATCCAGTCTAAGAACTTGTTTGGATCAAGTTTTCCCTAAAAAATCGGCACATCAATATGAACATCGATGTTCATGCTTCTCTCCCACAACCTTAGCAGCTGGTTAATATTTATTTGACATCGATCTTCATCAAAAGGGTGAAACTGTTCATCAAGATAAGGATTAATGTATGGATACCTATTAGGGATTGGAGGGGCTCGAACTTGCTGATGTTCAATCTGCCTTGGTTCTTCACGAATCTGATCTGTGGGCTGTTGTTGTTGCAGTTTCCGCTTACCTCTATTAGGACAGTGGCGTGCCACATGGCCAAGAACACCACAATGATAACATCGCTGTGTGGATTGGTCTGGTTCGTCCATGGGTGTATCTTCAACAAGATTAACTACTTGTGGTGGCGTATTTTGAGGAGGCTAAAACGAACCGAATTGGATTGGCATGGACTGAGTTTACCGAATTCATCCCTTGGTTCGTTGTTCTTCAAGTTGATTTAGAGAACAAACTGATCTTTGATCCAATGGTTTATGGTTAGGTTTATGATTCTCCAGATCTGCCATCAAGAACTTATCGGCCTCGGACGGGGTTAATCCAGCAGGGATCGTGGGCCGCACCACGATTTTTTCTTTATTCTTCTCCTGGCGTTTCTACGTAGGGTTGGAGGAACTCCCTACGGCCTGGTTTAAACCTACCAAAGTAGGAGGAACAAGGGGTTGCGCAGCCACCAAACTTGCTTGGGTCTGCACAGGAGGCTTAACGGACTCTCCAGTCACTTGCGTCGGGCAAAACCGTGAAAACAGATCAGAAAATAAAGTTTGGAACTGATCGGAGGTCTCTCCGGCGGCCTTCTCCACCGCTTTCTCCACCACCAGTTGTAGCTTTTCTTCCATCGTCTTCTCAAGCGAATCCAGGCGGTTAACGATATTTTTGTTACGGGTCTCTACGGCGACCGTCGACTTATCAAGATTCTTGATACAGGCGTCCATTGCTGCACTTCGATCTACTCCTCCGGATCTTGGCGAAGCTCTGATACCAAATTTGGTGTAAACTCTTGTGGAAACGTCTCAAACTTAAGAATTTAAATAACTTCAATAATTTTATAACTGAACTGCTTTTACAAGAGGAGGCTGACAGCTTATTTATAAGTTATTAAGCCTTAACAATCAAGAAAAGAATAAAAAGGAATCCGACTCTAGATAGAAATAAATCAAAGATAATTATAACTACTAAAAATAAAGAAAATCTAAACTAAACTAGGAAATAGAGATAACTAGAGATAACTACTAGTTGTTGTCCATATCTTAAAGAATCCACCAAGATATATTTGTGTATAGGAAAGGATCTTGTAGACCCCACACCGTACACCCATGTTTACATCAATATCACTAGTCATATGATTAACAGCTCCAAATTAGTTCTTTTTTTTTTTTTTTGATAAAATCTCCAAATTAGTTTTCTCTGTTGGTCGTTCGAGTCTCGGGACATAAAGAGAGAAAACCTTTGTAATAGGTCTTTAGTGGGGATAATTTTTTTAGTTTTCAGACCGAATTCAAATCTACAATTTTTATTTATTTTAAAGAGGGCCTCACAATTTAGGGCTATCAATGCACTTCACAGTGAACCGTGGGTTATCAGTTTGGTTTCAAATCGAAATCATTTTTGATCGGTTTAATCTTTTTGTTTTTAATTAAATTAGAAAATGTAAAAAAAGTTCCTGAAAAAAAAAGGCATTATGATTTTAGTCCTTGTTTTATAAATTTAGTCCCGACTTTTGGACATAAAAGTCATAAAAATAGGGACTAAATTTATAAAACAAGGACTAAAATCATAATGACTTTTTTTACATAAACTTTTTTTCCAAAACCCCTTTTTAAATTAACTTCGAGTCATTGACTTAAACTCACTTATTAGCTTTGAATCATCGGAGTCAATTGAATTGGCATGTCGATTTTGATTCAAGAATCATGACATTTTTAGAACCCTAATTTGATCAACTAAAGTCCATTTTGCGGGTAATAGGAGGTTAAGAGAAAATTATTTCAAATATATCTAGACGTGTTGCTTCATCCGCGTGAATGATGATTAAAGATTTAAGTCTAGGGTTTTTTTGGTAGGAGGTTTAAGAAAGACTACTGCCACCACAGGCGCAGAGAAGGCCACCACTAACGAGTGCAAAAAAAGCTACCACTAACAATAGCTGCAATTTATTTAGAAATATTTGCTTACATATATATATACATGGGTCAAACTTAATGGTAATTCCACAGCCAATAAGTCTTGAACCCAAGACCTCTCAAGTTATGGGAGGGATGCAAACCAACTGGGCAAACGGTTATTTGCTAAGTCTAGGATTTGAAGTGTAAGTGTTATTTGTTGTAGATATTAAATTTGTGTAATTGTTGAAGGGATGTGTACAATCTTGAAGCATTATAATAATTCATTCCTGCTCATGGTGGACCCATTTGATAATTTCAAGTGGCAATTTTCTCTTCTTTTTTTTTTTATTCACATAATTGCACTTCAAATTTACGAAAATGAGTGAATTTCACAGAAATTTCACAGAATTGAGTGAGTTTCGCAGAAACAACAAAAAGTCGATTGTTTATTAGCAATTCAAGTCCACAATTAAAATTGAATGCTCATGTGACTCAAAAACATGATAAATAATTAATTTTTAACTTAATTTCGTAGAGTACATTTCCTTGTACCTTATAGAAAAGTATTTCATAGAATTGATGAAAATAAACATAATTTAGTCTAACAATTTATTTTTATTTTTTTATCAAACACAACACTGTGATATAAAAAGAGGGGACATTTTTTTTTAGCAAAAAGACAGAAATTTTCTGGTTTATACATCTTAGGAGGAGCTTGAGTTGTGGGTTGAACCCACAATTTAGGGCCGAAGGAAAGAAAATATTCCGTGGGTCCAGACTTGAGAGTCAAATTGGGGGAGGGCAATTATACTAATAGTATTAAGTAGGAAACTGGTTGTTTTGATTCCTAATAAAGTTTAAGGCTTTGTCCTTATTTACCAAAAAAAAGTACGGGAGCAGTTCCAGTGCCATCACTATATTGTCATCACTGTGATATTTTTGAATTATCATGACTTGTGGAGCTTATATACAGATGAATTAAAGGTTAATTTTTTGTGAGGATGATCTACATGGTGAGGAGAATATCCTCACAAAAAATCAGCTCATTCTAAAATTAGTAATTTAGTTATCCAATTTTTTAAAAATTAACGGTGATTGAATCATTAATTTTTACCATTAAATTGCATCAATGGATGATGAGATTATAAGTTTTAGAATTAGCTAATTTTTTGTGAGAATGATGGACATATTGAGGAGAACATCCTAAAAAAAATCAGCCATTGATTCATCTGTATGTAGGCCCCCACAAGCTATGGTAACAGTGATGCCACTGGAACCGCTCCCATTAAGTATAATGTGTACCATTAAGGCACATGATAAGATTATTTTTAAGGAATTTTTTTGCAATTTAGATGTCTTTAAATCAACTGATTTTTGTAGATATAGTATTATCATTATTTATAAAAAATCAACCGTGTATTCATACTATTAAAGTCTAGATTAAGTGTTCATGGTGCTAGAGGTCTCCAATTGAATTATTATTTTTAGATATGATTCAAATAGTATAAATAACATGCATATGAAAAATAGTCCATTTGGACAAACCTTAAAGAATTTAAAAAAACACAAAATCTTTGAGCTTATCATGTGCCCTAACATGTTCACAAAATCCTTTAGTATTAAGTTAACTAGGGAAGTGAGATGTTGCTAATTAAAAGTTAGATAATTAATCATTTTTAATAGTTTGGATCTGACTTTATTTACTGCTTATAATAAGATAGAAGTCTTATTGACGAGTTAATTTGACCACCTACTTTCTTGTACAAGTATTAATGGAGGTTTTTATTGGATACAAAAATGATGGGATATTATTGGGTGTATGGTCCCTAAAGTTTATATTGCATCATGTCAGGTCAGTTGCATCATCTTCATCATCATCATTAGTACAGACTGTTGGATAGCCTCAGCTCAGCATTACCTACTAGTCTTATAATTTTATTGACATTGTAACGAGAAATGGCACTTTAGTTGCGAAGCGCAGAATCTTTAATATAGAGCCTCATTATAATAGTAAAGATTTAGAGATAGCAAATTAGCAATAGATCAAGTTTGGGCAGGATTGTGGCGTAGGAAACACAAACACTTCTCTAAGAAAAGAATATTTGTATAGTGTAAAATAACATCTATATGCTGTGCTTGTGTCCAATCATTGTGTCCGTGCTTCCAAGACTACGGATCAAATAGGGCACTAATTGGGCGAAGTTTTGTATAGGGCTTAGTTGGGTCAGGTGTTGGTCGCATTTGGGTTTTTGATTGGATCTCAACCAAAATCCTGATAGTGAGTCCGAGTCTTAAGCCTGATCTGCTTTGTCCCCCCTAGGACCGAGCGTGGTTGGTCCTAAAAAGTGCTTTGGCTCAGTCTTTGACTCGAGCTACCCTTCAAAATTCTCAACCCAAGCCCTTCAAGCTCAGACCGACAGGCACCGTCCTATATCAAATTTCCAGTTTCAAAAGTCTTAGGTTCAATCCCACAAAGATAGGTTTCCTTTGTGTTGTCCTCAAGATTCATTTTAGTACTCCAGACACATTCAATCAGAGGGTTTTTGGTCCCACCTTAACTGTTTGTCTACAAGGAAAATGAAAAATATAGAAATGAAAATAATAATGAGCACGCTCATTGGTGCCCTAGCTGGCATCGCATATTCCACTTCCACCACTTCATTATGTAAAACACATTTATGTGAACATCTCATTACTCAAACAAAAAGAAAGAAGAGAAAATGAAGTTGAAGCTCAGGTTTTATGTAAGCTATAAGCTATGCCTGACCACTGATATAGAATATAGAAGGTTGGGATGGAGTTCATTAATGTTGCAATATTTACAATTCTTCTTCACCTTTAATCAAATACAAATTTGAATCTTATATTGAAACTTTACAAACCCAGAAAAACAAAAACAAAAGAAATCCCAAACAATAATATAGGTGGAGAGAGCTCTGGAAGGTGGGCAGAATACCAAAAAGCCTTCAATTCCTTCATCACCTACCCACCTTAATCTGAAGTTTGTTCATCCCAACATCCAATTTTCCCAGACTTGAATCTTTCTCATCCTCACTTGGGGCCTGATTTCTGATCTTCAGCCAAGGATGTTGCAAGCATTGTTCTGCTGTAGGCCGCTTCTCTGGTGCAAAGTCAAGAAGGGGAGTGAGAAACTCTGCAAACTCACAAGCATCAGAGTCATGAAATTTGTATTTTTCCACCAGGAGTCTATGCAGGGGCCAGAATTTCAGCCGTCGGATCCTCTTCAGATCTCCATATCTATCAAAAAAGTTCTTCGATTGAGACCCACCAACGGCAATCTGTTCTCAAGAGACGGGAGAAACAAGTATTAGATAAGGGTTTATGAGGAATTAAAGGGAATGTAAATTTTTCTCACCTTTCTAGGCATCTTTCCCATGAGTTCCATCATTTGAGCAAGATGATCCTAAATCATAACCAATCATCAGGCTCTTGAAGAAGTCACAAAATCACAAGTATTTGGATTAATTTCTATCAAGAATTTATATTAATTCTAACAATAATCGATGAAAACTTCTATCAGAACCACACAGAAACATAGTGGCAGAAAAGAAGTTCATACTTTTGTAGTCTTGTTAAGAGAAATCATTTTTCTTTTCAAATGGATCCTATGCAATCCATATAATTTATATGCCAATAAGAAACTATAAATGGAGATAGCACCAAACCACAACGGTTTTTTTCTTGTGGGAACCAAACCCACACCAACGGTTTTTCGGATTTTTTCGGTTTTTTTGCGATGTAGATCATCCTTATTGAAAATCAACTATCTAAAACTTGTAACCTCATCATCCGGTCTTTGAGTCATCCATTTTACCACTATATTGCAATCAATGGATGATGGGATTAAAAATACTCTTAGATTGGGCTATTTCGACAAAGATGATCTACAATGTGTCGAGAATATCCTCACCCAAAATTAGCCAGTGAATTACATATCCACGCGGGCACCGCAAGTTAATGCACAAAAGTAATTATCAATAATTATGTACAAGGATCTATCTCTTGCATGTATTAATAAGATGTGAATATTTATTAGTGAATTATATTTAAAATAATATTAGCATGCATATTTATTAATGTACATGTATATGTATCATATATCTTTACTGGTTTTTTTGGTTTTTCGGTTTTTTTAAAACATGAAACCAAAACCAACACCGTAAGATAGGTTTTTTTGGTTTTTGGGTTTTTCGGTATTACGGTTTTTTAGTTTTTCGGTTTCTTGGTATTTTTCTCGGTTCGGACCAGTTTGGACTGGGTTAAAAACCAAACAGTGTGCAGCCCTAAATGGAGAATACTTTTTATTGCATTTCTTAGGACATTTAAGTATAGAAGGTATTCCAGACATACCTCCTCTAGTTTTGCTTTTATTTGAGATACCCTCTGCCTTTACATTTTGTTGACAGATAGGGTAAGCAGCAAAACTTGACAAACATAAAGTAAACAAAATAAACACAATTTTACGTTCCCCGTTCAAATGTGATGACAGCAGTTGCAGAGCTAGGATTTTAGGTCCGGGGCAAAAATATAATATAATTTCTTTTATGATAGGGGTTATAATCCAAACTTTAAAAAACAACAAGGGGAGGCACTAAGTTAAAATTAAAAGTTAGTGCTTCATATTTAATGAAGGGGGTAACTAGAAAAGGCTCCCCATGGCCCCTCAAGCCTAAATGTGGCTCCGCCACTGATAACGGCTAACTTCCTATTCTCCTTGCTTTTTGCTCTATCAACACATTTCTAAACGGAGAAGAAGGATTTATTCCATCAAATGAAACTGTGACACAAGAAAATATCATCATCATATCCTAGGTTTAAGAGTTTGAATGTCCACTACTTGTTTCTTATCTTTTTCTAAACAGAATGTGTATATATTATTTTCAATCAATAAGCCCGTCACACAGCAATCAGCATCTAACATATACATGATATGTATCAGGTTCATGATATGCACACTGATAGCAATCACCCTATGTGTATTTACATGCATATTGTTCATAAAGTCGTAATGCTTTACATCACAAATATAGTATGCATCATATTTTCTCTTTCACAAGTTTTCACCCTCCAATTTTTTATTTAGTTCTACAATCAATATAATTCAAATTAAAAACATCATTAGTGAGAAGCACATGCATTTATTTTACATTCAATTCAACTATTTTTTGATAAGACATTAATTCAACTATATTTGAATGGCAAATATCTAAGTTTGGCGTTTGTGACTAATTACATGCACTCGTCACTATCTTTGAATGATTAACACTTGATATCGGTATTAGTGACTTCTACACTATCATTTCTTACCCAAAAAAAGGTGCAAACAGTTCGAGATAGATATGTGTGAGGTGCATCATATTTTCTCTTTCACAAGTTTACACCCACCAATTTTTTAGTTCTACAATCAATATAATTCAAATTAACCTTCTACTAAATATCATTAGTGAGAAGCACATGCATTTATTTTACATTCATTTCAACTATATTTGAATGGAAAATATCTAAGTTTGGCGTTTGTGACTAATTACATGCACTCGTCACTATCTTTGAATGATTAACACTTGATATCGATATTAGTGACTTATACACTATCAGTTCTTACCAAAAAAAAATGTGTAAACAGTTAGAGATAGAAACGTGTGAGGTGGTTGCACATTTTATTTAGAAGTGTTTTAGATGCAAAAACGAAAATGCCCCTATTTTTTGTCACTCGCTTCATTTCAAAGGCATTTTTAATAGTATTGCAAGGATAGAATAGGAATGAATTTTTCCGGCTTTACTAATTATTAAGAACGTTGTTTCCCTTAATAATAGTATAGTAGATATTAGAAAGTGAAGGTTAATACTTGGGTCGCAGTTATCTACTCCAAAAACTGATATTCTAAATTTTGGTATAAACTTCTTAGTGTGATGATTAAATATATGATAGTACCAATAACCTAAAGGATTAAATATAAAGCAAATGCAAGAAAATCGTACCTCATCTTCAGTAAGCCTTTCGCCACTTGTAGGGGCAAACATCACCTCACCAGTAGCAAGCTCAAAGGCAATGCAAGCAAAAGACCACATATCAGCAGAAAATGAAAAACCGGCTCCAAGTATAACCTCAGGAGCTCTGTACTGTCTTGTCTGAATTTCTTCTTGGAACGGCTTATCAACCCAACATGCATTCCCAAAATCGACAACCTTGCACCTTAGATCAATTCCATCCAAGGACCTTTCACGCTTTGGAATTCCTCCCATTGAAGCTCTTCTTACCGAGATCTTAGCCACTGCACTTCTTGCTTTCCTCTTCAGTTTCTTCTCACGAATATTCACTACAACCCCAGCGTTTGAATTGCCTTCAGGCCTTTCGAGAATCGGGGAAAACCCAGATTTAATCGGGTCTTTGGATGGATCAATGGTGGAGACAAGCAGAATGTTTTCAGGTTTCAAGTCTGAGTGAATTATACCGAGTTGCCTATGCAAGTAATCAAGACTCAGCAAGACCCATCTACAAATCTCCCTAACTTTATCCAAAGCGAGGCCTCTATATCTGTTATATTTGATCAGGTGGAGCAAACTATCACCGAGGAATTCAAGAATCATGCAAACATGTTGTCCGTTTGGTCCTGTGTGCCGAAAGTGGTCAAGCAATCGAATGAGATACATGGAATTCGAAGAATCGCCATCAGCAATGGAGGAGAGCATTTCGATCTCGTGGAGAGCAGCTTCAGCGAATTCAGCTGCACTTCTCTGGATTTTAAGAGCAACGAATCTCTGCAAAGAGGAAGCCCACATTGAAAAAAGAGGTAAAATAAATATTAGATGGACAAAAAAAAAAAGATTTTTGAATTATTTCTTTGTAAGAAAAGAAAAGAAAAAGAACACTGAAGAAGAGGGCAATCAGAAACAAAGAAGTCGATAACTTTTATGAGCTTATGATTTTAGATAAAAATGAAGAGCAATATGAGATATTTCATAAAGGAACAAAACTTAAACAAACTATGCAAGCCAGAGAAAACCCATAATAGAAAATTGAGTAGAAACTGACAGCCAGAATCCAAATTCCAACAAGAGAATCAAAACCAGATTGAACTTAAAAGGAGCAGAAACAGAATTAAGTAAAAACATGAATAAAGAAAACAAAGAGAGGAATTAATCGATCTGGGTTCCACATGAAATATGTAATTTAGACAGACACAGATCCAAATTCAGATGATCTTCAAGACGCAAATAAAACCATTAAAAGAGTTAATTTTTTTTCCACAGTAACCATTAAAAGGGTTAATGGAAAGAGAAAAATTTAAGGAGAGAGGACAGTTGCCAAAACCCAAGCTTGAATTGGTTTTAAATCACATAAATATAGCCGAAAAGAGGATGATCAGAAGTAATTAATTCAATTCAATAGAGGGACAAAAAAGGAAACAACAAAAAAGAATTAAAATTGAAGAAGAAGAACAGAATGAATTTACATACAGAGGAAAGGGTATCAAAAGCAAGCCAAACAGTTGAGAAATGACCCCAACCCAACTTCCTTTGAGCTATATATCTTCCACCACAGAATGAATCACCTACTCTCACAGCATGGTACCCTCCTTTCCTGTAAGCATCAGTCCCCTCCTCTTCCTCATCAGACCCTGAACTTCCAGAACACGACATCTCTCTTTCTCTCTCTAGAAACAGAGATTGAAGGCCACAGTTACCTTCTGAGACTGAATTTTTTCTGCCCTCAACAAAAAGAAGAGATCGAAATGCTACGGAGAAGCAATTTGAGAGAGAGAGAGAGAGAGAGAGAGAGAGAGAGAGAGAGAGAGTGGTTGCAGGCTGGCTTTTGAGGCTTCCAAAGAGATGGTTTCTTCGTGAAGCTCTTTTTCTTTTCTTTTTTTGTTTCTAAACCCTTGTTGCTTAGATACGCGTATGTAATTGTTGACACCAAATTAGGTCGAGACAGTGAAGACTTTGTAATTACGAGATCATTCAATTAATTAATTAGTGATAAATTTTGATGATTAATTAGGTTGATTGGTAACACTTACAAGTTAACTTACAAAACAATGACCAAATCAGTTTTAAACCCACATACCATTTTTCTAAACAAAATAATAATTCCATCAAAGACCTAATCAATTCTTTGCTTCAGTCTCCAAGCTATATCTTGATTTAGAATTATCTACAAATGCACAAGTGTCATTTGAAGACTTTTAGCTAGATATTTTATGAGAAAATGACTAGATTACAAAAGGGTAATGCTAGAGCCAGAGCACAACTCCTAAAGCAAAGTGTATTTACTGAGGGTTTTTGTCACTTTAAAATGAGTGAGATTATGTGGAATTCACATATTCATTGTCGAATTCTTCTTGCTGTATAAATTGTTGTTGCAACTGTTGTACGTTTAGTATTATTCATTATAAAACTAGTATTTTTATTTTCGAAAGTTCTTTAGTAGATCTATCGAACCACCAAATCCGCTCCTAAGAGATCCCTTGTGGACCGATGGAATGAAGATTTGACAAAGAAGAGCCTGTTGGCACTTTGAAATCGTTCTTATGGATACTATGGAGGGTTATTGGTCGATGGACAGACCATGGGATCAATGCAATATCTTTCAGTCCAATGGTCTGTCCATTGGCCAATAATCCTCCATCAACGGCCAGGAATTCCGTTCCATTCCACTCCTACCATCATCACTCTACCATCTGATCAAACCTTTCTTAAACTACATTCCCAACTTCCCACTATCAAGCTCTATTCTTAAACCCATAACTTAGATTTAGGTACAACTAAACTTGCTTTAAAATTATCTTTATCACCATCAAATTCTTTTGTACATATGCCAACTAGCACAACTAGTAATGTTTCTTGTAGTTTGACAACTTATACTTGAGTTTGATTATATTAGTATTGAATTATTGATCTCATTATTTATTATGATTACAGATATTGTACGCCCCATGCGTGCGTAGTGTAGTTTATTAGACAATTTAGTATTTATTAGATGAATGGTGAGAGTTTCTGTATGTTAAATATATATATATATATATATATATATATATATATATATATATATATATATTTTTAAGTACTTTAACATTATCTATTGCTTTTATTTTGTTTTTATTTATTTTATTTTATTTTATTTTTGAAAAAAAAAGAGTTAAACAGAAATCATGTGTAAAAAGCTTCAAGATAGAAGAGGCAAAAGAACCAAAAGAATAAAGGGAAACATAGTCAAAGAAGCAGAAAACAAAAGCAAAAGAGGACAAAAACACCACTATCTCAGAGAAATTAAGGTCTCCCAGCCCACACTGAAAATCAAACCCAACTGCAGAAAATTCCTTTCTCACCCTCACCCATACATATATGTTATTGTTAGGTCATGAATGTCTTATAGAGAACTACACGGACAAAATAAATAATACGCATCCCACCATGCTCTTGACACAAATTTAGGGAACACAGAGAATCCCACACATTACTACATGGGGCCATTACAATGTCCTACCCAAGGACTAGGGTGAGAATTTTGAAAAGAGTAATACAAGGGTTGATTTCCACTCTTCATTTTAACCTGCCTCATTCTTACACTTCGCTTCAATAACCTATGTATTACACTCAAATAGAGATGATCTAAGGGCTGTTTTTTTTTTTTTTTTTTTTACTTTTCTTTTTGTGAGAATGAACTTATTGTCTGTTTGGACAAGAGATTTTAGGGAGGGATTTTTGTGAGAATGAACTTATTGTCTGTCTTTGGACATCAGTTTAACTTTCCCTCTTTGTTCACTCTTATAACTTTTTAAAGTCTGGTAGGAATTTTGATCATTTTGTACTGATCATGACAATGAATTTCTGACTGGAAACTTTTTTCACACTGGTTTACACTTGAAAATTTGAGTGCTTAGGTGCACTGTCATGCACTTGGCTTTCTAAAGATCAAATTAAACACTGGGGGCAACTTAGATATGTTAGGTCATACAAAGCTATCTAAAGATCAAGTGATACTTCTTTATCAAAAAAGAAGAAGAAAAAGATCAATTGATACTTGAGAGTGATTCATATTTACTGATTTCCCTTGTGGCCTAGTGGATGAGAGAATATGTTTGTTTCACTTATCAAAGGTCCAGGGCTCAATCATTGATGTGAGTTCAGAGAGTTGAGATCAAAAGATGTACTCTTCAATACTTTTTTTTTTGCTCGGAAGTGATGTATTTGGTGAGGATGATTATCTAAATGAAAAATTAGCCTTTGAATCATCTTCATGTGAGTCCCGCAGTCTTTTATGCATTATATATATATATTCAAATTTAAAACTTAAAAATTGTGATAAATATGATAGGTAGCATTACTTTTAATAGAGAATCTGGGTCCAATTATAAAACATTGATATGTCGGAACTGTATTTTGGGTCTTATTAACAGTGTTTCTGATGATAGAACTATAAACTAAGATATAATGTAATTTGATGATTTTTTTTGTGCAGATGATTATTTTTCTTTTCTTTTCCTTTTTTTTTTTTTCAAACCTTACCAATTGGCTTGGGGCGATTTACCATATGTGCTAACCCTTGTTTTGATCAATTGGATGCAAGTTTAGCATTCAAATATTACAAAATTCAGTCAGCAGAAATCAAACAAAAGTGAGACATGAAAAAGTACATCTCTGTAATGATGTCTGCATTCTGCAGGTACAGTTGAAAAACTCGATCTGGTTCGTGTAAAATTCAAGATCACATTGATGTTTTCTGCAGGAACCATATCTAAGGACAAACGTTTATCAGTTCTATGGTTCCACATCAGTCGCGATGAAAATTACAATAGGTAGGGATCGTAGATGTGTTCTTTTGATCGATGCCACTATCAAATGAATGTCACTCTTCCGTACCGGCTACATCATTCTTGACTTCAGTATAAGCAGACAAAATCAAAGATCGCATGTTTGCTATTTCTACAAGTGTATCAAGAGCTGCAGGAGAAAAAAAAGAAAAGAAAAAGGAGGAACAATGAATAGGTCATAAATGGATCCTAAATGATTCATTTTGAATAGGTACTCATAAATGGGTCCTAAATGTTTTTTTTTTAAAATAGCTAATGGATCCAAGAATGATCAAAATGCCTAAGAACCACATTAACTGGATGCAGGTTCTCCAATAAATCAACAATTGATCGACGGCGCAACTTAGGCACTAGAGTATGAACAATTTGACCCTTGGCCAGCCAATCATAAAGAGTTCTGTCCTATCTATAGCAATGATGCATTGTTACGATGTATGGAAAGAAATAAACCTTTGGGGATAAACTGGGAAGTTCTAGATGCAGGTAGTACATAGAGTAAAATTTGATAATATTCTATTTTCCTTCCTATTTTTATGAAGCAGATAAAGTTGAATTATTTAACCTGTCTCAAATGAAAGCTGCGCTGCCCGAAGCTTCGGAGAAACCAAAGTACCAAAAACTGATAATGATTTGGATCGCTCCTTCTCGACCTAAGAAAACAAGTTGAAACAAACAGATTCAGTGATTAAGAATCATTCGTCCGTCATTCAAACTAATTTACTTGAACTCAAATAATAACCCTCAAAGAAACAATTGAAAACATAACTTTGTTTCAAAAACTTTAATGGATCACTTACTTGATCATCAACCGTAAGAGAAGACATATTGCTTGCCAGTTGTTCCTTGTCTTGGGAAAAAGAGAAATGAAAAACAATAGCTGGTTAAAAATGATCCACACCCTGAAACTAACTAGACGATACTCAACGTAGTATAATGTTTGACTATGAGAATGATCTACCAACAGGATGCAAATACACCTGGTGCAAATGCAGGGAGTGAGGCCCAAGATTCAACACTAATAGCCTGTTTGTTTTTTTGCCACTAATTAGTGGCAGGCTCACACAAAATAGCTTTTGTTTTTAACCACTAGTTACTGGTAGTTAGAGGCAAACTTTTAATTTTGGGCCTTAAACCCATTAAGTGGTAGTAAATGATTGAAAACAGCTTATTACCACTTAATGGGTTTGAAGCCCAAAATTAAAGGTTTTCCTCTTACTGCCACTAGTTAGTGGTTAAAATAAAGAACATTTTATATGGGCTTGCCACTAGTTAGAGGCAAAAAAACAAACAGGCCATAAGTGTATCCCAATTCAACTTATACCCAGTAATGATAGTTCTCCCGAGGTTCTAATTTTTAACATAAGCTTTCACATCTGCTAAAAAAAGATACATAAAATGCCCTTCACATAATGGCTTTTATTATTTTTTGTCCCTGTTTATTAAGTTTTAATGTTGATTTTATTTATGGGCATCTTATTTTGGTACTACTTCATGCTTTTTCCAAATTGAACGTGTTGTGCATAATATTTAATAGTCAATTAGTGAATAGATAGTAAAAAACTAAAAATTATTAAAAGTACACAGTATGCTTTTATATTTATAATGAGTGTTACAATGGTGTTAACCCATTGAAGAAAAGTTAATAAACATGCAAAGGAAGGTATTCTTTTTCGTTCTTTCTTCTTCTTTTTTTCTTTTTTTTTTTTTTGTTGTATATCAGTAATGGTGATCAAGGCACAGAATACTGCACTATGATTTAAACAGAAAAGGCTAATCTCTGTGCCAAGCCCTCCTCCCTGCTTGTTTATCTAATGGAATTAGATGAGTAGTCTTTCGCCACCAATAGACGCAATGGTATAATGAGACCTTTCCTCGAGCCTCAAGGTCTACTTAACAGGTATTTTTAAAATTCATAATCATGGCTACCAAAGGTAAGGGTTATACCAGAAACTTGGGATGTGCCACGATGCCGTAGTTGTGAACTATTAGATTTCTTATCCAACTCTTCTTCATCCATTTGTATTTCCCTCGGAGAACATTTTTCATCACGAGAAGACACCCATTTAGATAGAGTAAAATGTGGCTGCTTCAACATGGGATCTGCAAAAATAGATTAGAATATCAAATATTACTTTGATGAAAACACCATCAATACAAAAAGTGCAGAAGAATAAGAAATAATTTTGATCAATAATAAAAACTTATGTTTATCTAGCAAACCATTAAGTATCATCATCCTCCTTGCCTTTTCCCATCTATTTGGGGTTGGCAAAGCAAATGTTCTTCCTCCATTTAGCTCAGTTTAGAGAAATGTCTTCCATAAAACATTTTTTCCTTAAAAACTTTCTTTCTACCTCCATCCAGGCCCTTTTTGGCCTTTTCCCTGCTCTTTAGTTCCTTCAGCCTGTGTTCCTTCTCATAGGTTTCCTTTGTACAACCAAATCAAATGAGTTAAGCCTCTTTTTTTTTTTAATTATTCTTATCACCTATTAGGCATACCATGCTCTCAAATATGCTAGTATTTTATTTTGTCTATTGTAGTCCTACTCTTACCACTCATACAACCCAACATCATCTTCTCAGCCACACTCAATCTATGATAGCGTTTCTTCATTGTCCAACATTTTGCTTCCTTGCACATGCACAAATTTTACTTAGTTTAATAGTTTGAGTGGTGTGTCTTGGTCATATGCCACCCTGAAACTGCATCACCACTTTAGCCACTCAAATCCAATGCCATGGTCAGCATCATTGTCAACGTCCTCCTACTTACAGATAATCCAGCTAAGAAAACTGAAGCAGTAGCTTATCGGAAAAAAACTGTAGTCACTTCAGCATATTCCAAACATCAATCATAACTAGTGCTGCCTCTATACATCCTCATGAAGGCTGCTCACAGTTTTTTCTCAGAAAGATAGCAATACAGAATACATTTTATGTGTTTTCCTTCTACAAAGCAGACCTACAAGATACTGCCCCTTCAATAATTCTTTTTTTATGGAAATTCTTTTAATGGCCATTTATTGATTTTCATTTTTTTTATGTTTGAAATTGTTTCCGCGAATATAGCTTAATATCAAATATAGTTAACAATGATCTATAACTAGCACATACTTGTGGTGGACAACGAGGGGAGTGAAAGGAACGACCAAGAGATATCCTAGACCAAACTTAAACGGATCAGACAGTCCAAAAAATTCTGATCTATTGCATGCATTTGGACATTCACCAAATGTTTGTTGAACAGCCCAAAGAAAATTTGTGTATGAATCATATGATCATGGACCAGGGTCATTTGATTGAATAGCACATGTGAGTGTCCACGGCACACAGTCTCATAATGCCAAATATTTGGGTCCATCAATCTTGAATGATTAAAACTGAAGAAAGCTTATTAATTAACCAAATACCTAGTAAAGGAGATCCATCATCCAGTTGGGTCACTCGCAATGTGGTGGCAGCAGGGTGCAGTTTGAGGTCAAATAACGAACTGGTGACGCGTGAAGAACCCATTGAATGTCGGGCACTGGCTAGCTCCAGCCATCCCTGCGAAGGAAAAGCATGAAAACCAAAAGTTTGGTTCTAGAAAACTACAGAACAATTACTTCAGTTTTAGGACATTGCAAATTATAGAAAGCAGAATAAATTGAGAAAGAATATCTGAAAGTGGAATGGTTAAAAAATATCTATAAGTGGTAATAAGTGATATCTTGATTTCGGTTCAAGAGGATAACTAGAACCATAAACAATAGGAATAAAATATCACATCTGGGAAATAGAAGATACTTTAGATGATTCATTTGTTCAGGTGCAAATTCAATTCGTCGTCAACATAAACTTAAAAAGCTAGTATCAATTCAAGATTGGATAAAATAGGTAAAATCAAAATGGTAAATGGTGTATAATTGATGTTGCAACAAGCTTCTAATCTAGGAAAATCTAGGCTCTTCGTGGAAAAATCAGAAGGTCATTATACTGGTGCACAATTGAGAACCCTAAGTTGAGGAACTAATACACATAAAAATGGTGAATGATCAAAAGACTGTTGACTCAAGTCCTAACAACTATCTAGTCTCAAAGACATGAAGATCTCTAGACATAGGATCAAACTTTCCAACCACTGACATATATATTATACTGTATTTCCATTATTGTTTCAGTCGAAATTCTTCCCATTATTCCAATTATCTGCCTTCTAAATTAAAGCACACTAGCTTGTGAAGTTAATGTAGGACCACTATAGCCGAAAAACCATAGAAATACCAACCACTTGGATATTTTGTACGATCAGACCCTTAAGAGTGCAAAAAATAAATAGTTCTGTTCTGAACAACGTCACCACATGGAGAATGGTGTTCATAACTTTTTTTTCCTTTTCACCTTCTCAAATAAAAACTTTCAATTATAATAAAAGAATCAAATTTCATTGGAAGCACCCTCCCTCGATAACTTCACCAAATTTAGCAAGTGCAGTTACATATCACATCAAGAAAAAAAAATGACAAGTAAATGGATGTTCCAACTTCCAAGATTGAAGTTGGATCAACATAACAAACATACCCACTTTTATCAACAATGATCTACAAAAACTCAATCAAAAGAGCATAAAATCAAAGGTAAAGCACCTCAAAACTAAATGTGTAGGTACTAGATAACAGCTAAAAGAGTGTAAGAAGTATGACTATTTGGGTCTAATAGTTGTGAAAGACTCCACAGAAGTATAAGCTGAAGCACTAGCTAAGGGAATGTGAACTTTAAAAAACTTTTCATTCTCCCTTACTGTGGTAGTTGACTCCATCTATTGATTAACATAGTTTAAAATAACAAAACAAGCATAAAATTTGTTAAACCTATGTTTACCAAATACTTCAAAACGATGTTGTATTGTCGTGGTGTTGGGGTCATTCTGGGTAACATTGCTACTTAGATGATACATTGGCAGAACAACTGAATTTTATAACTCTTACAGTTGATATAACCTCTCAGACTAATCATACTTTTTCCTAGCAATCGTAACCTAGAACGAACCCAAGTTGATCAATATTACCACAATTTCCTTCAAATGTAAAAAAATTACTCCAAGAACTCCATCCTAGAAAGGGAGAATGGTTTTTGTGTCCTCAATACAGATTCCAATACCCTGCTGATACCAGGTTTCTTGTCCATGTCACACTTATGCCTTACTATGTATTGCACATTTGTCCTATAAATTGCAAACCTAATTGTTTTTACTTAAAATAGGAACAGATAGGAAGTAATCAGTAATTACTCTTTTTGCAATGTAGCAGAGACAAACTGAGCTAAAACTGAAGAACCCCAACCTCAGAATTACAACTAAAAAATCAACCAAGTAGTGTTACCCCAGAGTCCCACAATCAAAATCACCTTTTCTGTGATACCCACAACGTTGAACGACAAAATAAAATCCATGAACCCAAAAAACTTAAGATACACATTAGGTTTGAAGATTCAACAGTTATGAACATTGAACATAAAATAAAAGGCAAATCAATCAACAATGGATTCATCCACCCACCACAGTTTTATAAATTAATCCTTCATTATTAATTAAAAGGACGACTTGGGTATTACAAGATTTAAAACATGCAGAAAATCAATGGAAGATCAAATTAATTATTTAAATCTTACCTGGCGAAGTGTTGATGAGAGAGAACCGAACAGGGTGAGATAGCTGTCGGTTGAGTCCAAGAATTGCATAATTTTTTTCTCTTCTTCTTTTGATTCTCCATTTTCCCTCTGAATTTCAGAGTTTTCCTCTCTGTTTTGTTCTTCCATCGAGATTCAATTGAGACGAAGCTCCCAAAATTTGTTAAGAGTTACTAACGGTATATGAGATCAGAATTTTGCCCCAAACCAACATGCGCCGATACTTCTTCGAAAATTATTACTCGTCTCACAGGAAAGGGGTACAGGGAGTGTAAGAATAAGTACGTCAAACTCTTGAAATTAAATAAAAAAGACTAATATTTTTAAAATTTATCAATGGAGCAAAAAAAAAAAGTTGAAAATAACTCAAATTAAAAAAAAAAAAAAAAAAAAAAAAAAAACCTCAAATTAAGAGAAAATTCAAAATGTATTAAGTAAAAGTAGAATGAATAATTTTGTTCTCTATTAATTTGAAAGCCAAAATGATAGAATTTAGTTAAATTTTTGAGAATTCACAACCAAGCATGATTCCTGAAGATCTTGACGTTTCTAAATGACCGTGCACGTAATTCTGACACTGAAAAATCGAGATTCTGATCCTATCTACTTTGATTCTCGGACTTTTTTCTGGGACTTGAAATTGGGCTTAGGGTTGGATTTGTCAATCACCCCTATGAACTCTTCTACGTAATTTATAATTTAACAAACTCTACATAATTCATGAAAATTGTTCAATTATATAGGCTCATTTAATATATTTTTTATTTTCTTACATTTTAAACATTTGGGTACGATAATTTTATTTAAAATATATTTCTGATACGTGCAACAAAACGTGCATCACCGCACATGAGCCTTTGGCTCAATGGTTGTGCATCCCTCTCATAAATCTTTGGTAGTGGGAAGTCTTGGGATCAAAACTTCTCAGTCGTGGTATTGCCGTTAAGTTTGTCCTATATAATCTGATAATAAATATAGGTAAGCTGTTATTGGCAGTTTCTTTGTGCCTGTTGGTGGGTGTCTTTCCTGCGTTTGTTGGTGACGATGTTCTTGACAGTTTCTCTGCGCTTCTCACACGCCCACTGCGTGTATCTATGCCACAATGTAACCTGGGCAATAGTCCCATTCAAAAAAACAAAAAAAAACAAAACGTGCATCACCAATAGTTTCCTCTTATCTATCAAAAAAAAAATCAAAATGTGCATCACCCGTAGTTATGTGAAATACCACAGGAACCTTCAATTTGCACTCCAAATAGTACCTCAGATTATACCCACATTAATTTTATAATTCTAAGTATTGTATGGAGTACAAATTTAAAGTAAAATAATTTTTTTATTTTTTTAATGAAAGTAAATAGTATGAATTGTACTTCTACTAGTATACCCCATCCCCACGTTGTTATTCATGATTTTGTGCATAGTGCATGGGTTCGCTCGATGAGATTTGGTGAGATTTGAAGTCAAAACTTCTTACCTTCATTTCATGCTACAAATCTCAACAGTCTGATCCATTCACTGTGATTCATTGTGATAACTGATCCTCCCACAAAGATTATAATTTTGTCGGTTGCCCCAAAAAAAAATTTGGGGTATGTATAGACTTCATGATGAAAAAACTCAGCTTCCCTAGGAATCACTTACTAAGTTGATCTTTTTATTTTGGATAATGACTCCTACATAATTTCCTGGGGAATTATTTTGCACATACCCTCGTGATTTGCATCTATCCTAAAGTGATATGCATCCACCATACCCTCGTGATTTGCATCTATCCTAAAGTGATATGCATCCACCGTAGATTGCGGCTTTTCGGTATCCCTAGCATTATTGTTTTATCTTGTTTTATCTTACAGAGGCCTGATTTCACAAGGCTGGGCTTAAAAAAAAAATTGTGATCCCTACCCGAAAAAGATGTTTTGATAGCCATCAAAATGTACGTTTCTTTCCTCTTTTGGATCAAGCAATGATGCTACCTTAGCAGAAAGCCTAGCCTTGCAATCTGTTATCTATCGAGCTGTGCCTGTGTGATCAGAACATTTGAAAGGCTCTTCATGCCGAATCTATTATAGATATAAAATTTTCAGCGATGGCTTACCCAAAAGCCTACATAATTTCCTACCAAATGTACAATCTACAGTGGATGCATATCACTTTAGGATGGATGCGAATCATGAAAGTATGTGAAAAATAATTTCACCGTGGTAAAAAATTATGTAGAATTTTGTTTTAAGTTTTAGATTGCATGTCCTCATCGACTTGTGATACATACCACATCACAGATAAGGACAATTGGTACCATTTGATGTAACCATTGATAGCAGAAAAGATAAAAGAGATTGAAAGAAAGATAAGAGACCAAATGCGAAACCTGATTTAAACATTTGGTTTCAAACTTTTTCCAGTTCTCTTATGATCAAAACAAAAAAATTCCAGATTTGTAGAAAAATTTGCAAAAGGAGATAAAGAAAACCATTACAAAGGAACCTACTAAAATCAACAACAATTAAAACATTCTACAAAAGTAAATCTCCAGACTCAATATGGTTCACTCAGATATTTCCTGTTTGATACAAAGCTAGATATAGTCCAGAACCAACATAATTTTCCTCCATTATTATTCTATTAAAACAAAAGAAATCAATCAAACAAATTCCAAGACAAACTACACAGTCTTTTAGTAAATTAAACTGTGTCAAAAGTACTAATAATAAGTACAAATACAGAAACTCACTTACTAGACCTTCACTGAGAAAATCTCCATTAATGCAGACCACGTTCCTGAAATACACAAAATCACCCCCACAACCATAACCACAACATCCAAAATCACTCCTCTCAACTTCATCTCATCTTTAAACACCAATAAATGAAATAAAGCAGGCAATACAAACCCTAATGCAACACAAAAACTGCTACCCACCAAAGATAAGAAATCAGCAAAATTTGGCACTGAAAGAGCTACTAAACTGACACCCAAAACCAGAATCCATCTCATCCATACACAATACCTGCCTTCACAAAACCTCCTTTCACAAACTTCATAAACTGGGTTCATCATCAAAGGGAAAGTGAAGAACAGATTGATACATAAACCTAACTGAACCAAATTACTCACCAATCCTTGCCCCAAATTTGTAGTGATTATATCTTTTGTTTCTTCTCCAAAAGCAAAATAACCCAAAGCTCCAAAACTAGCATACATCAAAGAAATAAAAGCCATGGATAATCCCAAATTTCTCCCAAATCTTGATTTGTCTTTTGTTTCTGATTCTAAGGGCAAAACCATTCCGATCCCTTCAAAGGCATAAACTGCAACACCCAAACCATAAAACACCACGGAGAGACCTCCAAAAGCTTCTAAAACAGGTTTTGTTTTTAGAAAAATCATAACATCTTCAACCATAACAACACCCATAGCTCCAATATCAACAACATCAGCAAAAATACTCAAAGGAGCAAGATGGGTAAGTGTAGGAATCGAATTTAACCCTAACTGAAATGGAAAACAACCCCAAATGTAAAAAACTTTGGGCGTAAACCCTATAATTTTCTTTGTTTGAGTGAGAAATGCTAAGGTATTAGCGATGAAGATGAGATAACTGACGCAGAATCCAGCTTGAGTAAGTACGATCATGAAATCAACAGAGAATCTCCCGACTGGACCGCAAACAGTGAAACCCAGATCGCCAAATGAATTGATTTTGGAAAATCCCTGTTTTGATTCGAGTTTTCGACGAGTGTAAACAAGAAGCATCATACAGTGATAGGTCAGGATAGCAACGAAGAAGATCATGAGAATTCCGAAGATCCATCCGGTTTTTTTGAAGGTATAAGGTAAACCAAGAACCCCTGCACCTACAATGGCGATGAAGATGTTAGCGAAGGTCTTGGATTGAGATGAAAGAGGTGGTGATTTGGAAAGAAGAGGTGTATCTTCTCTTGGAAAAGGTGGAAGGACATTAGTTGATGAACTTGCTTCTTCATCAAACCCCATCGATTTTGATCGAATTGCAAAAATCAAATAAAAATCAAATCAAAGATCGATTAATTGGTTAGGGTTGATTTTTGTATCTTCTGAGAAATGGGTTTGGTCAATTTTCACGTATAGTTTGTTGCAGAGTGAGAAATGAAGTGGGGAAGATGTAGAGAGAGAGAAAGAGAGAGGGGTTGTGCTTGAGGAACTCCTGTTCTATTTCTCTCTCTAGAATGTTGCAGAGAGAGAAAAAAAAGATAAATAAATTGGGAGGACAAATATCTGTGGAGAAAGTTTAGCTTAAATGGTTGCCAATTTTGATTTGACTCAACTTAGAAATACTACTATGTTGTAGTGCTAGTATAGTTATATTACTACGGGTTTCTAGTTATTGATCATACCCGTTTGCTTTGATTGCTCACTAATAGTCCATGCTCGAGATTCACACTTCAAACATCAAAACTAGATATGACCATCAATCTTTGTTGAGTTCAATTTTGTTCACCCACTTCTAACGTGGGTGAATAAAGCTAGTGAGTTAGCTTGTTGTTTTGGTCGCCGCCAGCAACTAGTATTTCTTATTGAGATTTGCGCTAGAATCATCCAACAGTTAGCAAAGACGTGCTTGTTATCTATACTTCACGTGTCGGACAATGAAATGATAGAGGAGCGCCAGGTGTCGGTCAGGTAACGGTTTTTTGTTACGTCAAAAATGGAATTAATGCTTTTTTATGATTGGTTTTCAATCAATAAAATAAGCAAATGTAATATTCGGTGTCAAAATTTGGTGTTATTCTAGTATTGCTCACAATTAATATCGTCGGTGACACGTGTCAGTGAACTTCACTTATACTGGATCTCCAAGATTTCTTTTCTGGGATTCATCTTGTTTGATGAACGATTCTAATTTAAAAACCGAGGTTACAGATGACCTAAAAAGTTAAAACAAACGTGATCAACGTTGTCTATGTGGGACGAATAATGCTAGAAGTACTCCCAGGTTGACTCCCAGGATGACTCCTGGATGAGGTGGCAAGATCTGCTTCAAACTTAAAAAAGTAAAAAGCAACTTTACACAAACAGATCTTGCCATCTCATCCTGGGAGACATCCTCGGAGTCAACCCGAGAGTACTTCTAGCTTTACTCATGTGGGACCCACTCGAAGCATTGGGGTGGCTAGGCAACAGTAGAGACTAGAGTGTCATACGAGACGTCCTCTGTATGATTGGACAGTCTGTAGCCGTCGGATGCTAACGTGTGCTGGGTTTGGGTTAATTTGATTGGATGGGCCATCAGGCATAGGGCTTATCGTTAGAAAAAAATTATTTTAAGACTAATTCAAGTTTTATTAATTTCCCTATTTATTTTATGGCTTTCAGCTTATCTCAATGGCCGTGTTTGGATAAAGTAGTGGATTTTTGGTTTATGTCGACCCTCTCAAAAAAAATTGGATTTGTGTTGATATCTTTAATTGATGCAAAAACAAAATACAAAAGTAGATAGAAAAGAATTATAATTCACAGATTTGATTAATGGTTTGTTTGGATAAGAGATTTTAAATAGGAATTTTGTAGGGACTAAAAATTTGGTGGAAAACTATATCAATTTTTTGATCCCCACAAAATCCTCACTTAAAATCTTTTATCTAAACAAACCATAAAAAAAATGTGGATCAAATATTACATGAAATAGAGCATTATTGAAAGCTATTAATCTCATGGAGGGGATGCTCATTTTTTTGGGCCGGATTCAATCTCTAGTGGGGTAGCTGTTTAACTAACTGAGCATTCCCTCCATCAACATTGTATGTCCCAAAGTCAGTCCTATAATTTTGGTTGTGAATTTTTGCCAAAAAAATTAAAATTTAAAATAGAGAATCACTGGATACCAAGCACATGCATAAAAATTAAAAAATAATTGTTATGTTGAGAAACCTATTAAGATGGCATTTTTGAAATATTTAGAGCATCCACAATGCTAGCTAAATTTAATAATATTGTCTAAAAACTAACTCGTACTGCATTGTTTAAAACTGTGTATTTAGAATAGAATGAGAGATAGTTGTCTAAAAATGGACAATATCTAAAAAAATTTAGAAAAATAGATAGGCGGAGTCTCAAAGTGAGACTGGCATCAGGCGGGCTCTGAGAGTTAGCCTGGTTATGGGGCACACTCTCAGAGTTAGCCTGGTCGTTGGGCAGTCTCTGAGAGTTAGCATGGCCATTGGGCAAACTCTTAGATACCGCCTAATGGCCAGGCTAACTCTAAGTGGGCCTGGTTAAAAGAATTTTTAATTCTTTTTAAAAAAAAAACTTGAATATTTTTAAAATTAGTTTTAAATAATTTCTATATTTAGACAACGCAAAAGTGTGGATTTATTTGTGGATTTGTAAAATCTTTTCAATTTTTAACTTTTACACAATCAAAATAGACAACACGACTATGGATGGTCTTAGAAAGTAAATACTTATGTAATTTTTATCTACGGGTGACCGATATTTGTAAATATTGAGCTTAGACAAAATTAAAAGCCTTCGAGCCTTCAAAGATGACTTCGAACCTTCAAAGAGACGAGCCCCCCGCACGCGCTTGGCTGTCCATCCTCCCCACATGCGCGGTTTGATGTCTAAACATGCTACGTGCGTGAACCCCACGTGCGCCTTTTTCACACGCAGTTCGTGCGTGAAAAATTCTGTTTGCCCTATGCGGCGCATTATTATGGATAAAAAATAGCTCACTCGAGGATGATACGTGAGCTAATGTTGATCTAGATGATGGATATATTATCGTCACAAAAAATTAACACTTGGATCATTTCTATCAGGGCGCACAACACACGTGTAAGTATAGTGTAAGAATAAAATGAGTATTAGGTGGCCCACTTGGGGACGATGTATACACTGATGTTGATCTAGATGATGAATAGATCATTGTCACAAAAAATCAGCTCTTGGATCAACTTAATGCGACCCCGTTGGCAATGTAAACCAATTGTAAATAAACAAATTGTGTTAGGGATATAACTAGTATCTTATAAAAGTTAAATATATATATAGGGGTGGATGGACGATCTGACAGCTAAAGAGCTGTCACGCCGCAGCCACCCTACAACCCACTCTCTCCTCCCTTCACTTTCTTTCTCTCTCATGCGTTTTAGGGGTTGGTGTCCCTTAGCCAACCAAAATGGCTTAAGGGGGGCAACCCCTTATATATTAGTAAAGATTAAAAAAAATATGGAATTGGGATTTAACCTCAATTTCTAACTTTAGTTTCTAAAATTAGTTCAAATCGGTATGCGAACAATATATGCAATCGATGTGGAAACAATATGCAAAGTTGCAAATAATATCTGCAAATAATATGCAAGCAGTATGCAAATAATTTTTGGACTAAAATTTAAAATCAATTTTTAGTTCAGGTGGAAGTTAAAAGTAGGGTCGTTTAGGATTTTTTTCTTTTCCAAATGTCATTCACTTCTTAAAAAACATGCATTGTTAATTTTCTTTGGGTCATTATTAGATTCTAATTAGTAATTATGTGACTATTTATTTTTTTTGTGTCCAAGAAAATTAATTATTATTATATTTTTTATTTACATGAGAAGAATATTGGCCAATTATACATACAACTAAGGGCATAAAAAAGAACACCATGTCACTATCACCAACAAACATAGAAAATGTGATATGAACATCATAGAGAACTAGGCACTAATTAGAGAAGAGAAGGCACCATGAATGACTAGCTTGTAAACTCGCCACTAGTGGCATTATAGAAGAAAAGAAACCGCAAACTTTTGAATACCAAAGTATCAACAATTGACAATAAGGAATACAAATCTTACCTAATGACCATTTAAGTTGGATCAACTATATGTGACAAATCTATTTTGTCGATTGGATATTATGGTTTGTTTGGATGATGGATTTTAAGTAGAGATTTTGTGGGGACCAGGGATTTGATGGAAACTAGTTAGATTTATACATAATTTCTAACTAATTTTCTATTAAATCTCCGATCCGTACAAAATCTTTACTTAAAATCTCTATCCAAACAAACCATTAATGAATTTTTACTTGTTTAGTATGGCACAAAATACAATTCAAACGCATTTTCAATAACGATCTCTGTAGATTCTCTAATGGTTTGTTTAGTAGGGGATTCCAATGTAGGGATTCAATGGAGACCAGAGATTCATGTTTCCCTGGACTGTTTGGCTGACAAGAATCCCGGAAACTTATTTATCAGGGAAACATATTTTCCAGCAAATCTCTGTTTTGGAGTCCCACCTTCCTAGGGATGCCAATGGGTACCAAAATACCCAGAACCGAACCGATATTAGAACCGTTTATTGCGGTTCCGAGACCTCATTTTGTAGATCCGGTTAATTTCGGATGCATTTCAGATCTACCCATTTTGGATCCGTTTAATTTCAGATCCACTCACCGGGTACCCGCAGGTACCCAGTTCCGTAAAATTTTTATAATTTTATAGTTTAATCTACTATTATACAACAAATTTATATTTATTTTTAATTAAAAAAGAAAATAAAAGAAACCAATGACTATTATATAATAAATTTTGTAATAAAACTAATTTTATAATTGAATAAAATACAAAATCAAAATACTTTTCATGTGAAAAAAATTAAAATAAAAATAAAAAACGGGTATCGGATAACCACGGGTACCTGCAGATCCTAGCGGTACCGGATCCAAAACCATCAATTGAGATTCCGAAACCGAAAACGGTAGGATTCAGAAGCGCTTCATATTAACGAGATAGGATCTGGAACCTCTAGGATCCGATCTGGAACCGTTCTGTTGACACCTCCCCACTTAGAATTTGTTGGAATTCTAAACTAAGGATTCACTATGTATTCACCCAACTCAATGTAGATTACACCCCACAAAATAATAACAAAATAGAGATTTTTCTTAGATTTTAAATAACAGCCAAACAAACTAAAGGATTCAAGCTTCCAAAGATTTATGAATCCATGGATTCTTTTATGCTTACCAAACAAACCAAAAGATTTATGTTTCCAAAGACTCATGCTTCCCTTGAGAAATATGAATTCTACATCCAAACACACTATAAGAAAACTAAATGAGATATTAATAAGGACAACACATATGGACATAAACTACACATATGCACTTTCTAATCGACAATCAAAACAGTGAAAATTGTTATATCCAAATAGTGGCCTCTATTAAGCAATTAGATGTCTCTAATGCATTCCAAGTTCCTACACGGTTATTTGGCAATGTTTTTGGCTGATGATATTGAGCATCCTAGCAAACACTTTGAGCCATCCTACACTATGAGCCATCCTAATTTAATAATAAAATGATAATCTTTCTTAATTTTCACCAAAAGTACACCCCACCCCTATCACTGTCACTATTTCTATTCTTCGCCGTTGACATCGCCGTCGTTGCCTCCACCATCCCCAACAATTCAAATTAAAAAAGAAAAAGAAAAAATTAAAAACTTTTGGCCAAGAACACCTTCCCTCCCCCACCTCACCCACCGTCACCTCGACCCTACAGTCACCTCCACCTCCACCACCACCACCTGATTTTTTTTGTTTTTTTTAGTTTGGGGCATTAACATGAAGAGAAATAAAGAGAGAGAGAGAGAGAGAGTGATGGGGAGGAAGAAAGAGAGGAGGGAGAATAGAGAAGCCCCTCCACCGCCTCTACCACCATCTCCACTGCCACCTCACCACCAAATTTGTTTTTTTTGTTTTTTGTTTTTTCTTTGAGATTATTGGAGAAATGGAGAGAGAGAGAGGGAGGGAGTAAGAGAGAGAGAGAGAGGGATCTGTTTTTTTTAGTAAACTCAGATCAGATCTGGGTTTCTTTAATTTAGATCAAGGAAGAGTGAGAGAGATCGATAGGGAAAGAGGGATCGAGAGAAAGAAAGAGGAGAGAGACAGAGAGAGGAAAATGGTGATGGCACGATGGCAGTTTTTTGCCGGCGGCGGTACGCTGGTACCGTTGGTGGTGGCGGTGGCGATGGAGATGGAGATGGAGATGGTGATGGTGATGGTGGGGATTATATTTTAGTGGGTGTAAAACCCAAATGGTAAAGATGGCTCATAGTATTTAAATTTGATAGGATGACTCGTATTGCTAGGATGCTCAATATCACCAATCATGTTTTTATGGAACAAGCTCAAGGATTCATTGATAAACAAAAACCAAATCATGTGTTGTCACTTAAAAGAGAGCTCTGTATGAATTGAAGGATTTCTACTGTCAAAGGGGTTTTTAGGTAGCTCTGTGGATCATTCCATGTTCTATTTATATTTTGGTTAAAATATAATTATCATTTTTTTTTGGTGGTGCTACACTTATCGAAAACCTTACAAAATTTTGAACTGAAAAGCACAATTTATGGTGGACACATAATACTTTTGGATGGATGCAAATCACATAAATATGTGGAAATTAGTACCACTGCCGGATTACCTTCAGTAGAAAATTCTATAGAATTTTACTGTAACTTAAGCATTATCTTATTTTTGTACTCTATGTGGATGATATAATCTTTACATGAAGTCTTTTCTCATTGATTCAATCTCTTATTCACGGATACTAAATTCGCCCCATAAATGTCTCGAGGGTGGCTTTCCTTTTAGTGTAGTTCACCATCACAAAAAAACATATCATTCAATAACTTCTAATCCTAATAAAAAGTTGATCGATGTTTAATTGTGATTCATCAATCTATTCTACTGCTGATTTCCAACCAACTTTTGATTGGGTTAGAAGTTTTAGAACAACATAATTTTTTGTTAGGATGATCTACATAGAACTTGGGAGAACATCTTCACTGTAAATTGTCCATTGGATTATCTCATTGTGGGACCCACAGCCGTCTAATTTTATAAGTCACATTCCCTTCCGTTCGATGACTTCTGACTTGCACATCCAACCGTCTTCTCTATAAATCACGAGGTGGGACCCACTATCAAGTGTTTAGCCAACGGCTACAAATGACCAAAGACTAGAAAATTCAGCAAAGAAAACGACTCAGCAAATCTTTCCTTCCAAGAGAAGCCATCAAAACAGGTTCCCCTTTGAATTGCAGTCTCGTCTGCAACTCACTACGATCGAAGCTTCACATATTTGAAGCTTTGATCCAAGAACACAAAAAAATGGCGAGAAATTTCTGCGATTTCCGATTCCTTCTATTATTTGCCGCCGCTGCCTTCATCTACATCCAGGTATTTTGGTATCGCTTTTAATTCTTCTTAGTTAGGTCCCATTCTTATTGCTATGCGTCTCGAATTACTGTTCTTGGAACCCTAATTCGCTTAGATTTATTTTTCTACTACTGTATTCTTCAACTCGATTAATCGTGGAAACTTTTAACCTAGGATCATTTTGATCGGATCGAAAATTTCTTGAACGACTGTTACATTTGAACAATGTTATGATTTTGATTCGAAGAATTTTGATGTTTTCCGGTAAATTTAAGTTAGACAAGAGTGATAGATGTGTTATTTTTACTAAAATTCAAATTGCTCGAAGGAAGTCGAGATCTTAAATTCTTTATTTCAATGACATTTCAATCTTAGTTCCTTGTAAGTTGTTTAATCACTGTAGAATGATGTACATCTCGGTTGATTAGTGTTATGAACCTAATTAATCTACCATTAAACTAATTTAAATAAACTAAATAACTTCATTAATTCATTCCTCCTCCAAATAACAAACGACCCATGCCTTTTATAGGCTTATAATCCTCATCTAAAATAACTAAAATATTAGATAACTAAATACTTATCTTAACCAAGACTAATACTTATCTAACTAGGACTCTATGAGTCTATCTCTAATTGGGTATGTAACATTACACGCCCCTTCACAAACGGCTTGTCCTCAAGTCGTAACAAATCCGACCAACCGCATAAAATCAAAAGTATCCAAATCAGATATTTGTAGAATTGTAGCCATTGAAACCATGGAATAGGATCAAGTAAAAGGTGTAGTTTCACATCCAGTACACTCATACGGTGCTGGAATTTTTTAGGTGAAGATGATGGCAACTTTGAAGTCGGAGAATCTGAGTGCTTGCCTCTCTTCTTATTTCTTCTACTATTTCTCTTTTTTCTTAGTTTAAGGTTGGCAAGCTTCTTTTCTTCCTTCTTCGTCGTCGCGTTCTTCTTTTTCTTCCTATTCTTCTTCATCTTTTTTCTCTCTTTTTCCGGTATCAAGGTAGATATGGACGATGGTGATGGGTGTCGAGTGGCCAAATAATCTTTCATGTCCTTCAAGTTGTTGGACATCTTTTCTGCTATTGCGACACAAACATCAACTTGTTCTTGAACCTTTTTTAAGAGGATAGGGTCGATGAAGATGGGTGGATTCACAGATGGCGATGGTGGCAGTGGAAAATCAAACGTTGGAGACGATGGTGGCAGCGAAAAGTAGAACATGATGGGAGGATCAGATCGCTCTGATACCAAATGTTATGAACCTAATTAATCTACCATTAAACTAATTTAAATAAACTAAATAACTTCATTAATTCATTCCTCCAAATAACAAACGACCCATGCCTTTTATAGGCTTATAATCCTCATCTAAAATAACTAAAATATTAGATAACTAAATACTTATCGTAACCAAGACTAATACTTATCTAACTAGGACTCTATGAGTCTATCTCTAATTGGGTATGTAACAATTAGGATGTTGTGCTTTTTTGCCTTCTGTTTAATGAGGCTCCTTTGTCTTAATGGCCTTCTCATTTTAGACTTCCTGTGAAGCCTTTGTTGGAGCTAAATGTTAATTCATCTCACAATATTGGCTTTGGCTCTAGATTATCCCCAAATGTGTCAAGACATTTTTAGGTTTATTACATATAGGGTTACCACGCTCGTAAACATCCTAAAAATTGTGTTTCTAAGATCACTTCCAAATGTTAGTCTTTTATTTTTTATTTTTTGTTGTTGTTGTTGTTGTATAGAAAAGAAAAATACATTGAATTATGGAACAAATGGATAGCAAATATCGTATGTAAATGAAGTATCAAACATTCATGTATGCATAAATGCAGGATGGTTATCTGCTATGTATGTCCTTTGTTTTATATATTTTTAGCACATTGCATATAGTGGGTGCTTTCTTATGAAGTCATGATACTTGATAATAATGGAATTTACCTTGTCATTTGGCCGGTGATTCCAGTGGGTATCTTTTCGTGGATTTCCTGCAGAATGATTTATTTCTTTCTCGTAATGAGTTTTATATCATTCGTCTTCCTATGGCCATGTCCTAATCTGAAATTTACAGCTCTGCTTGATTTTTTGTATTCTGGTGGATTTTGTCATCTCATGATTATCTTATTATCTTAAAGTAGCTTTCTTTGTTAAGCATCAGGTATTGTTTTATATTAAGTAACATACATTGCTACGAACTATTCAAATATCAATATGTTTGAAGGAGCAATTTATTATTTATATGATTGCCCTAAATTTCTGTTGTTTCTGATCTTTAATGTTTTATTCTTACTCTCTCTCTCCCTCTCTTTCTTTTTCCTTAGATGCGTATTTTCACAACACAGTCGGAGTATGCAGATCGCCTTGCAGCTGCGGTATACTTCGAACTATTCAGTTGCAGTGATGAATTTCATCCGCAGAGCATTTTCTTATTTTGCTTGAATGAATAAATCTTATTTTATTTCACTTCAAGTACATCTACATTTTCACATCCATGTGTTTTCCATGTCATGCAAGTGTACTATTACACTGTTTCATTTTCTTATTGTCTTTCAGGTCTCTGACATATGTTGTAAATAATGGTGTGGGGTGCTGGGTTGATCAGCTTGTCATACTCCATCTTTGCTCATTTTCGTTTGAATTCTTGCTAATCTCTGGATCTTAGAGCTTAAAGAGTTTGTACATGTGTGCCATGTGGCCATAATCAAATGTTGTTATGGTTGACTTGTTTATGATGCATGAAATAAATGTAAAGAAAATGTATTTGTGTGAAAGAAAAGAACCACGGAACTATTGAAAGTCCCCCCACGTATTAAAAAGGAATTGTTGGAAGTAAATATATGTTAATTCTTTCAGTAAGCAGAAACCACTTTCCAGTTAGTCGAGAGAAGGAAGCAGCCAAAAGTGATAGCATTATAAATTAGTATTAATGTTCAATTAGCTTCAGTTCTTTTTTTTTTTTTCATTCTTTTTTGGTAAACATGGTTTGGTTCTCTAGAAGGCTTGAGTTTAAGATGGAATGCTTTTTCTACTTTATATCTCTTTCCACTTGTTTTCTTTCTAAACTTGCCAGTCTCGGGAACTATTCATGTAGTAGCAAGTAGCAACTATAGCAGATTCTACTCTGTCCAGGCTTGACCATCCACATTGGTTCATTGGTTTTAACAGGTGGAATCTGAGAACCATTGTACAAGTCAAATGCGGTATTTGATTGACCAAATAAGCAATCAACAGGGACGAATTGTGGCCCTTGAAGGTGCGGCCCACATCTTACTATAGCCACTCTTGGCCTTTCTATTTCATTTGTTTTAGATAATTGATATACATATTTGCTTCATTGCTAACAGTCAGCTTATGTGCAATACTGAATTCGAATTATCTACCTTATGGGTTTGTTGTGGTAAAACGTTCATTCTAACAATAGTTATTTTAAATGCGGAGGGAGGCATGGGGTGAGTTCAACAACCTAACACTTGCAAAAGTCAAGGCTTGGGTCTTAGCCTCATGAGCCTGTTTTTCGGATACACATCTTAATAAAAGGGATAAAATTTAAGCTAAATCTAATGAACATGATAAAATTAGTAAAAAATAAGGAAAAAGAAAGAAACTACTCCATCTGGGATTAAGCAGTTCATGTTATCTAATCTTGAGTACTCTGTTACTTTTTAATTAAAATGTAGGAGAAAAGTAATTCATATTGAAATTGAACTTAATCTACTTAAATCTGCTGCCACCAACATGTACATGTAAGGTGTACACCTTTTAAACAAGGCATTACAATGCTATAACCATCTACCCATTTCAAAACCTTAACAAGTAATCTATACCTTGTAAATAAGAAGTCATAGCTCCATAACCTTTTAAACCACCTTATTCTAGAAGAGATGATGGGATTCAATGTAGCTAGAGCACTTATGTTTTCTTTCAAGTAAGATGTCATAGCTTAATAGTTCATTTAACTAGGAAAGTTGTAGTGGCAGTGATGATGGTGGCATTGTAGTGGTGATCGAGCATATGGTGGTGGTGTTGATGGTCGCAACCTGGGAGGGGTTGTGATTGTAGTAGTGTGATATTTGTGATCACTGATGGTGGTGGTGGGTCTGTGGTGGTGGTTACAATGGTGATTGTGTTAGTGCCTGTGATGGTGGTGGTGTTGATGGTCACAACCTGGGTGGGGTTTTGATAGTATTGGTGGTGATGGGAGGGTGGAGGACCCTAGAATCTTGAGTTTGTCCTTGCTTTTGGCTCTAGTACCTTGACTAGCAAACTCATTAATCTTTGGGTCATAGAACAACCAGCTGATGACCCGTAAATGGGTTGAGGAGGTGATTGGCCATCTTATTTTGTTTCTATCTGCCATCCTTTTCCCTTTCTTCAAGATTTATCATATTTTAACTTGGAAAGTATTTGATTATTGCTATCTGTTTTTGGGTAATATGCTTTCTGTTTTGGTATTCTAGTTGGAACAATAAATGTAATGGATAATTATAGTACTTGATTTTAGAGAATTTTAAATGCTGTTGTTCGTCGCACTGGAGAAGAAAAAGCTATTGAGAGTCTACTTTAAACTTTAGCTAATAGTATTTGGCTTTATGCTATTGCAGATGAAAAGAAACGTAAAGACCTAGAGTGTGGGCAATTGAGAGCTCTTGTTCAAGATCTGGAAAGTACGTTATTACCCATTATTAGTAACACTTTAAAGAGTTTTTTTCTATCTGTTTATTCTACTAATATAGGCATAGTTCTCCGTTCTACATTTTGTTTCTAAAGTTCATTTCCTCTCTTTAAGTGGATCAAAAGATTAATTAATTATTGCTTATACAAACATTTTCGGTATTATATGGCTTTTAGCTGCAAAGATTTCTGTTTAAGACGCTATGAATTCCATGAAAGTTCAATGCTCTCTTATGTTTCTTCATGTTAGGGTACTGCTGCTTCATCGTGTTTGACTCTGAACATCTGTAGACATTCATGGGCATTGCAAGAGATCCCTTAACCCTGCTAACAGTGTAAAGGGAGACCTACCTTCTCTAAAACCGCTCATCTCAGCTACCTGCAAGTTGACCCCTCTTATGCTATACGTCATTTCTTGACCATGATCCTTTGCTTGTCTTGTCTACGTTAGTCTCCAGTCTCCAGTTTCCAGTTGGAGTGGGGAGGGTTTTCATATGCTCCCACCTTTAGTGAATCTTCCGCATGCTTTGGCCAGGCCTATTCCATCTTCCTCTTTCCCAGCTACACCATCGAAGTTCTTTAGTAAGGCAGATGTTCATCTTCATTCAATAAACCGTTTTTGCTATTCCAAAATATCCACCATTTGAGAAACATGATCCTGGAATCTTCATCAAGATTCAGTTAGAACCAATATAAGAAGCTATACCCTGTTCTGGATCTGGATACAACACTTTCAGTCAGTTGGAGCAGCTTCTGTTTGCCGATCGTAAGAAGCATTTGTCAGAGAAGGAAGCATATTGAGAAATATTCTGGGTACTGGGGTCCAACAGTAAAGGCTTCATTCCATGCTACATTACCAGTGTGTGTCCCCTGCTCCCTGGACCCCACAAAGGACAAATCTTTCTTGTTTGTTCTCATCTTCTTTTCTCCTTTAGTCTATATATTGGATACGCAGAGAAGGTAGTGTAGGAATAATGGGAGGTGAAGGATAGCAAGTGAGAGGAGACTAACTCAAAGACATTGTTGGTTGTTCTTTACCAATATATGGAAATTAAATCGAAATTGTGTTTCCAAATTTCCTTACCCCCTGATTTGTTACGAGTTATAACAAGTTCTTGAAAGATTGACATGTCTTCTGAGACACTTGATTGCAGAAAAGAACTTTTTATGTTTCTTCTTTTTGAGACATTGTCTTTAGACTCTTTACGTACATTTTTTCGTATCCTTAATATATATAGATGAACTGATGCATTTCAATGGGACTTACTGGGCCATCATGTTTGGCACCGTGTGCCGAAGCTCCATATTGACTTTATGGGTTTGGTTGCAGGAAGAGGTGCACAAAGAGTTATTGGCAAACAGGTGCTGATGGAGGGAAAGTTAATGAATACTTTTTTCTTTGCTCAAAATTTATTTGAGAATTGCATCTGGCGTACTCATAAAACTGTACTACTTTCTGAAATAATCAGGTGCCTGTAGCGGCTGTTGTGGTTATGGCATGCAATCGCCCAGATTATCTGGAAAGGACAGTTGAATCTATCTTAAAGTATGGTTTGTGTCCACCGCCAGTTTTTTGTTCAGATTCTATTTTTTCGTGAGGAATGTTCACTCGGTATTATCATAATTTCATCTTACCAAGTAGATGTTGCCCAATGCCTCTTTCCTTCCAGATATCAACATTCTGTTGCTTCAAAATTTCCCCTTTTTGTATCCCAGGTATGTACATGCACCGTGGTTCAGTGTGCAATATATATTTAGGTATTTAGTGAAAATTACAACTATAATGGTTATTCATTTTTCTTCTTCCAGGATGGGCCAGATGAAAATGTTAAACATAAAGCTTTAAGTTACGATCAGCTAAGCTATATGCAGGTGAGTTCTAAATCTAGTTTTGCTTCACTGTAGGTGTTGATATGTTCCAAGAAGATGATTACATTACTCCTATATGTTGGCTGTGTATCATCCAACGGGTTAACTGCATTGCAAGTCTTGGTTTTAGTCCCTGACTTTGCCACTGAAAATTAAAATTCGTTGATGTGTCACACATGGTGATGTGCTTTTGGTGTAAATAACAATGCAAAAGTGATAAACAATTCTCTCAACTCAACTATTTCTACTAATCAAATAATATTCATCATAAACTGAAATACAAGAAGGGGGCAGCAGCCTTATTTATAGGCTATAATTCCTTACAATCCAAGTTATACTAAAAAGGATTCCAAAATCTAAAAGGAAGCAAATAACAACTTCTAATAAAAATATGAAACTAAATAATAGAGACCTAATTTAAATAGAAATCAAATATTAAAATAATAAAATCAAATAAGTTCCTAAAAACTAGCTAAGTGGTTGCCGTTCTATTCTTCTAACCCTAAACGTGTCTACATGGGTGGGACCCATGGGACGTGCATACATCAGCTTTTAACAAGAAATAGACATCATCATTAAAATAGTAAGATGCTGTTTTCTTGTTTGAGGTAAGGTTTTTTCTACACGCGCATTGTTGTATTATATATAGTGTGCTAGGTATAACCCACATTTTCTAATAAGTATATCCCACATTGCCCATCCAAATATATGATACGTTTAACCTTGACTTGTCCTGCAACTGGTCTCAATATTATAAATATTACAAATAAGGAATTGTTGATAAGAATAAGAATAGAAGCACAAAGTGCAAATCCACAAATTTCCTATTATTTCCATCTTCTTCATAAATGCTATTGCACCTGGTGGATATACTTATCTTAGGTATTTCACTCTTCCTCAAATAATCTTCATTGCTGCTTTTTACAAAATATTTTGATCTTGATCATTTTTTTTAATCTGGTGCAAACATAACACTATGGACAAAATTACCAATAAAGGGGCAAACATACTTGGACTCGTGAGGCTATTAGGAGATCTGCTTAAAGTCATCCTGATTGGATGAGTGCAAGCACTTGACCCTTCTTTGACTGTTTAACTGAGAGACTAGAATATCAGATAGTTTTGATTTTCTGATTGCATTGATTTTTGAGTTAGGAGACCTCTTAAGCATGAAACACATGGTGGCTTAATGGTCATTTGCACGTAATATATGTCTTGTATACTGTGCTCCTAGGCAGCCATCCCCAATATTTCCATAATCCAAGGTTTACTCTTTTGAGTACGTTAGTTTCGTCGAGTGCTGATAGAAAATGGAATTATAATACAATTAAGTTTCATTTGAAAGTCATTATCATAACATAAATGCAACTGTATGTATGCTACGAAATAGTATCTTATCAAAGTTTGAGCTACAGTTTCACCTCATTGCAGCATTTGGATTTTGGAGAAGTGCACCCTGAAAGGCCTGGAGAGATGATCGCGTACTACAAAATAGCACGTAGGGATTTCTCCAATCTTTCTTTGTTGCTTCTTTATTCTTCCCCACTAAAGCACTTTCCAACCAGGTCACTACAAATGGGCATTGGATGAGTTGTTTTTCAAGCATAACTTCACGAGAGTCATCATCTTAGAAGGTGCAAAGCTCTTGCTTTATAATCAACTTTTCTTTTTCTTTTTATGCCACTATACCAAACACTGGAATTCTATAGCTTAAGCAACAAAATCTTATTGAAGAACAGATGACATGGAGATTGCCCCGGATTTTTTTGACTATTTTGAGGCTGCAGCAACTTTGCTCGACAAGGATAAGTATGTATCTTTGATGAACTGAAGCTCTTGTCCATTCTCTTTCTGAAAGTTAAGGGTCCATTCTTGCTGGTTCTAAATGCTATTCTCTTGTGCTTTTCTTGATATGGCATCATCAAAGGACCATTATGGCTGTTTCCTCGTGGAATGACAATGGGCAGAAGCAATTTGTGCACGATCCTAGTGAGTTCATACATATCAGCACCTACTCTCATTTTCATCCAGTGCCATTCTAGAATTAAGTTGCATGATTTATGCACATAAACAGTCTTTCAGAATCTTCACCAATAACGCAAAGAAAGTCTCTCAGACCTATCTCTTGCATTTCCAAATTCTTTTATAAAAATATCATTGTACTTTTCCAACTTTATAAATAGTATTGGATGCTTTAATTTCTGGGGACCTTGCAGTTGAGTATCTTGAGTTTGGGTGCAGTCTTTTCCAGTCCTTCAAGGATCAACCTATAACTGTTTTTCTTTGCTTTCTCTAGGAGTTACACTTGAACCATAGTGCAGCAAAACACATTGATAGAATGATAGGAGAATAGGTTGAAGTGGGAGCACAACTCATTAACTCCTAAAGTCAAAAGGATTTGAGGCCCCATATAGTTTACCCAATTAGTAAATTCAGTGACCTACACCGATTTTTTTTGGAAACACCATTACAGAAAGAGAAGTCTAAATACAGGGAGATTTTGTCAGCTATAGTTGGTGAAGTGAGTAGAAATCTAGTGAGAGGAGGTTGAGATTTGCATGCAAATCTCCTTTTATCTCTCAATCATTGTTAGGACTAGTTTACCTCTGCAATAGGGAAAGAAATCACTGTTTGAGTACAGTGGTGAATTGTTTTAGTTGGGGTTGCAAAAGGCCTGTTAAGTCTATGAATTCAAAACAACCCTGAATTCTGTAATTACTTTTATATTTGTGAGATTGTCTTCTTTCCATTGTCAAGTTGTCATGAAATCTCAAGGAACCCACAAAACAAGAACTTTTACTGAACAGAGAAAAAGAAAAACAATTCCCTGCCATTTTCTTTCTTTGAAATGCCGAATCTTGTCTTTATTTGGCTTGTTGTTTGATACTTCATGCAGAAATTCTTTACCGATCAGATTTCTTTCCCGGTCTTGGATGGATGTTGACGAAATCTATATGGGATGAGCTATCACCAAAGTGGCCCAAGGCATATCCTTCTTGGCATTCCATATTCTTGTTTATGAACCAGACTTTAAGACTTGTTTTTTCTTTGTTAATTGATTGTCCTTGACAAGGTTATACTTACTGGGATGACTGGTTGAGATTAAAAGAGAACCACAAAGATCGTCAGTTTATTCGTCCAGAAGTGTGCAGGACATACAATTTCGGTGAACATGTATGTATGTTTGTTCTTTAACATCCAAGTTGAACCAACTTCTGATTTTCTACCATGTACCTTGATATCTCTGAATTTGCTATTCTGGTGCGACTTATTACTTGGATGAGCCTGCCTCTTTGTACGAGTTCCTTTCTAAACAGACCCCTCAGACCTTGAATGGGGAACTTGACTTGACAAAATATATCTCACAAATTTATTTATTCTTTTATCAAGACAGGGCCCAGCATAATTTATTTCTTTGTATTAAGAGCATCAAGACAAGCCTCCAGTATTTTTTCTGGGGATAGGTCTGACACATATGTATTCAGTATTAGTGTATTACCACAGAACCATAAATCAACTTTATGTATAAACCAGGATTTGATGGAGCAGTTCTTATCTCATCCCTAAAGTGGAATAGATTTCTCTTTCTTCCATGCCATTTGTTGTTCTTCTGAGTTTCTCTTATGTGTTTGATTGCTTGGAAATCTGTTCCCTCGGAAAAACACTTTCTTGAGAAAACAAATTCTGGAAATTTCTATTTATGGAAAGACACAACACCAGTGTTTTCTCACACATGTTCTTTTGCTTTTCTCCCCTCTATTAGTCAACTTCTGCAACAACTCATAGCTTGATCAAGCTTCCATATTTACACGTCTAACCCGTCACAAGACCATCAAGATCACTCGAATGGAAGTACTCTTCCTGTAGTCACTGATCTTCCCAAGGATGGATGAACCAGATGGATTTTAGCATTTTGCTTCTCAAGGATAAAGTTGTTTCCCAAGGATGGCCGAAGCAAACACATGGAATTTGGCTTTACATTGAGAAAACGAATTTCTAATACACCAGGGATAGAAAACAAACCTTATAATTGTTCAAACTTGGGATTATTCAATTCTTTTGTATATTAACTACTATTTTGGTATCATAATGTAGGGATCTAGTATGGGGCAGTTCTTCAAACAATATTTGGAGCCTATTAAGCTAAATGATGTCCATGTAGGTAACCAGTCATTTTACGTTGATCTATAATTTTTGTTCCAACATTTCTTATCTTATTCATGTGCCCTTGTTTTGATCTATTCTTCCCAAAGGTTGATTGGAAATCAATGGATCTGAGCTACCTGATGGAGGTGAAACTATTCTCCGACATGTTCACTTGAAATGAATTATTATTATTATTTTTTTAGTCCTAATAAAACATATATTTCTTAAGGACAATTATATAAGGCACTTTGCGAACGTCTTATCAAATGCCAGACCAGTCCATGGAGCTGATGCTGTTCTAAAGGCATACAACATAGATGGGGATGTGCGTATTCGCTACCAAGACCAAGCAGACTTTGAACGAATTGCTCGCCAGTTTGGAATTTTCGAAGAATGGAAGGTAATATGTTGTGCCTATATTTTCCTTTTCTTTCCTTTTGATATTAATGTAATCTAATCTTGGAAGGAAAATGCCTGTATTTATTCTTAATGCTGGAGTTAAAAGTTCTAATATGGAGCCTATCCTGTAATAATTAAGTATCTTCGAGCTTTCGGTTATAACAAAACATAAATAGTGGAGCCAGTATTTCCGGACCAACAAATCATGTTGCTGATGAGATCTGTACAATTATCACACTAGTGTTGGTACACTATGATGTGTCTTGAGTGGATGGTGCAATTGTGCAGATAGGTCTGACTTTCATATTTCCAAGTATTTCTGAAAGCAAAACAATGTTATTTAAAGTGTTTCACTTTATCACTAATTGGCAAACAAAATCAAATATTACTATGTGCTTTTGAAACCTTATTGAGATGCATATTATGAATGAGTTAAACTAATATCTTTTAAATAACAGTTGAAAATTATGGAAGTTCATAAAGTTTGATCTTTTCTACATAAATTGGCTTTGTATGTTGATGGTCCTAGCTTACATTCACTCTTCCTTGACTCACGGTATTTATGTTATACTCACAAGTAAACTCTATACAGTACTTAGTGATCTTTGCAAATGTGAAAAAAAAATCTCTGAAAATGTGTCCTGTTGAGCCCCTTCCAAAAAATCAAGCCATTTCTTTGTCTTGTTTTTCCTGAATCATGCCTCATTTTATAACATAATTTATTTTATCTTGTCTTTTTGTTTTTCACAGGATGGTGTCCCAAGAACAGCATATAAAGGAGTAGTGGTTTTCCGCTTCCAAACTTCAAGGCGTATATTCCTTGTTGGTCCTGATTCTCTGAGGCAGCTTGGAATTCAGAATGCTTGATTTCCAAGACAGGTCAGTAACCAAGTGCCAGTTTCACTTAATTTACTTTAGTCCGACGTTCATTTGTATAGCATTTTAATTTGATATTCTCCTGAATGGATCAGAGTTATAGGAGATTCACATTGAACTTCAGGTACATGTTGTCTTCATAGTTTGCTAGTCACATATCCAAGAAATCAATATGGATTTGTTGTATGGGTAGTTAATATGTGCTTTAGGTACAGAATAACCCNCAAAAATCCATTTACAGGTAACAACTATGTCCTGATGTACCAACTATTTCAAGTGTCCCCATTTGAATATACCTCTTAAGGTATTCCTGAATAGCTAAAGCGCACTTATTGTTGGTATTCTACAAGAGTATTCTACTGATGTTGGGTAACACAGGCATGTAACCTATATGTGTAGGCAAGGAATTTTGTAGGTATAATTGATTTTTTTTTTTTCCTGATTTTTGTCAAATATTGCTTATAGTTCTGTAATACTAATTCATGAAAAAATGTACAACATAAAATTGTTCTGCGATGACAGTCCAGAGTTTGTTTCCTGCTCATTTCTTATTTTTCATGAAGATGATGTTCATATGCATAATGTGATTATCTATTTGTTCGACGATTGTTTCAGCTTCTTGATTGAAGCTCACGCGTATTAGATTACACTTCTTCTTCGTAGACGAGTAAAAGGCATTTCATGCAGGAATAGCTGTATCCTTATTCCTGGATTTAGCTAAATCAGAATAACAAACTCTTGACTTGCAGGTGGTGTTTGGTTACAAATCCCTTTATCCTTGCATAGAGACATTTTCTCACAGGCAATTTTTTTTTCTGTTATCCAAATTTCAACATTACATATGAAAAAATCCTTGCATCACTCACTAAAACCATTTTTTTGTGGTTATGACTTATCCCACATATAAGACCTTCAAATATCACTCCCTAAAACCACTTTGAAGTCTTTCCTACTTTAAGAAGAAAAGTCCGAATTTTATGACATATATAACGCTTGTACGGTTGAAAGGGTATCTCTCACCAAACTGTGGGACCCACACACCATCCTGTTAATTTAACAAACAAACAGGCAATAGAGATGGTCCCACAAGTGCCACACACCACCTTACTAATTTAACAAACAAAATAAAGGTTTTTTTTTTTTGAATTATCTATTCTTCACTTAACCTTTCTTTATGTGAAACAAGATACTGTCTCTATCATCTAACAACTAACATTATTAAAAGAGTCTGGATCGGCTTACAGCCTTAAATATACAGGCTGTGTGTACAGGCTCTTGTGGGGCCCATGTGAGGTCGATCTAAGGGCTGAAATTTTGTAGGGATGTTCTCCTCACCATGTAGATCAACTTTACCAAAAATCAGTTTATTCTAAAACTTCTTACCCCATCAAACATTGACTCTTTTTCTCATCGTTCATTTTTCACCGTTAATTTTTAAACAACTTCCAATCAATTTTTGATGGCGCTATAAGTTTTAGAATGTGTTGATTTTTGGTGAAGATGATCTACATGGTGAGAATAACATCGCTACAAAATCTCAGCCCTTAGATCGACCTCATGTGAGCCCAACAAGAACCTGTACACACAACCTGTATATTTAAGGCTGTAAGCGGATCCAAACTCTTATTAAAACTCGTTCATACTAGTTCTTAATTACCCACTCCTTAAAGGCATCTAAACAAAGTTTCTTGTCATCTCTTGTTTAGACTTTTGGACTTTGGGTACCATTCAATTGATTATCTTGTTAGTCTAATTGAGACAATCAGACTGGTTTCATTACTTTAATTAATACATGTTTGATCCTTTTAAGAATTGATAATTAAAGGTCTATTTTATAAATTAGTACTAAGATGGCCGACCCATTATTTTAATTCAAAAACTTAGAAAGAAAAACATAATTCTCATCTTACCTCAATCCCAATTATAGGTTTAGTTACGACAACATAATTACAAATAATTAGGCTGGCAATTTAGGTATACCTGCTTCCAAACATGTATATTATTTAGAGCATATTCTCTTTACCCCCAATTCATAATTCATAAATCACTTACCTCACTTCTTTCAGAAAATCACTTACCCCTACAGTTAAAGTTTTCGTCATTTGACCATCCATTTGGTCAATTTCTAGTCACGTGCAGTACATGTGACGCAAAAAAAGACTAAAATGCCCTCCCTTCTAATTAACCCAACCTAACCCAACCCTTAGACTTGGGTTAAAGATACGTGGCATCATCCGAAATCCTGTCAGATGGACGACAGAGATTAAAACACATAAATGGGTTGGCTTAATATTGGTATCAAACCCTATGTTGCACTTAAAGAAGAAAAAATCATAGATTTCTTGTTCCTGTTTCGTCTTCTGAAAATTGGGGGTAAGTGATTTAACAAATTAACCAGTGGGGGGTTAGTGAAAACTGAAATTTAATGTGATGAAGCTTGAACTGTGAGGCTGAAATTTCTAAATAGAATGGTCTTTTCTTCTTCATATACTTCTTCTTCAACACCCCACTAACACCACTGACCAAAAAAAAAAAACCTATTTGGATCTTTTGCATCCACCGCAATGAAGATGATGAAGATGAGTACTAGTAGTACTGATGAAGCAAAGGAGAATATGGTGGGTAGAACACCTCTAACTGTGAGTAATCAAATTCGTGAAAGTTCGAATCAATTTCTCCTAAATTGACGGAGGAATTAAAATTCGGATCTTGATTTACAGAGTTGAAATCCCTAGTAACAAGAAGTGAAGGATTGAAGGGATCAGATTGTGGTGGAAATTGAGAGGGATTAGGGTTTAAAGGTTCGAGTAAAGGACCAAATTGGAGGAGATTTTTAGAATCATCTTTCAAACCTAAATCCCATATCATAGAATCCCAATCTTTTGATGATGCAAGCAATATAGAAGGATGAGGATGATGTAAATTTGTGTGGTTATCCCAGTGAAGAGGAGATTCATTGGAGACTGTATAGACAACTGTAAAATTAGGAGCGAAGTCTGACACACCGGCGAAAGGGCTAGGACTGCCGCGGAGGTCGAGTACAGAGGTAGGTTCGTAATAATAGTGTTGCTGGTCAGTAATGGTATTATTGGTATTAGGATGGGTCAAGGCTATATTAGAAAGCGATTTTGAGTGAAAATTTTGGTTGTTTTGAGTTGTAGTGAAGGGAGATTTCATAGCAATTAGAGTGGTTTAGCAGTTAATTTTAGAGAGAGAAAGAGAGAAAGAGAGAGAGAGAGAGAGAGAGAGAGAGAGAGAGAGAGAGAGAGAAAAGAGGTTTTTTTTGTTATTAAACAGTTGGGTTAATGAAAAATAAACTTTAACGGATTTAACCGTGGCCATCAATCTGTCGCAGCGTTAGGATGATGCCACGTGTGGCTTTAACCCAAGTATATGAGTTGGGTTGGGTTAGTTAGAAGGGAGGGCATTTAGTCTTTTTTTGCATCACATGTACTGCACATGACTAGAAATTGACCAAATGGATGGTCAAATGATGGAAACTTTAACTGTGGGAGGAGGGGAGGGGTAAGTGATTTTCTGAAAGAAGTGGGGGTAAGTGATTTATGAATTAAGAATTGGGGGTAAAAACAATATGCTCTATCCAATTTGAGGATGTTTGTCATCATCACATCTCAAAGAACCACGCAGATATTTGAATGGACCCACAAAGGCACAAAGATACAAGTAAAATGACAGCAAATAATTACATGAATTAAAGTGCTGCCAAAAATAGTTGAAGTTTTGAAAAGAGGTTTTCTTTATCAAGGTAATATTTAGAATTTTAAGAAAATATAAGTTTCTTATTAATTGTCAATAATTAATCATAATAATGCATATTTTTGTGAATATCTATATTTATACTCTATACTATTGTATGATGCAAATACTTGAGTGAAGTCTTTTTTTTGCTAAAACTTCTTAAAATACAATTTTACGTGGTTTTCTATTAGCAAAAGGGGATTTTGGCCAAAAACCCCTATTTAAAAAGTATTTTAGGATTTAGCCCAACAAACGTTTTCTTTTAGTCTAAGGTCCTTGTGTAATTTACAGACTGAAACCCTCTTTTACACAGACTGAAACCCTCTGTTATCCAGGGGCCTTAGACTAAAAGAAAACGTTTGTTGGGCTAAATCCTAAAATATATTTTAAGTATGAGTTTTTGACTAATTTCCTTAGCAAAATGTATATATAAAGTTGTAAATTTTTATCAAATGGATGGCCTAGTTAGTACTAAATAAAATTCTAGCATTAAATGACTCAACTATAACATTAAATAAGTAACATGACACATTAATAAAGAGGTGTAAATGGGTACCAAAATACCCAGAACCGAACTGCTAGTGGAACCGTTTATTGCGGTTCTGGGACCTCATTTTGTGGATCTGGTTAATTTCGGATCTACTCGTTTTGGATCCGTTTAATTTCGGATCCACCAACCGGGTACTCGCGGGTACTCGGTTCCATATAATTTTTATAATTATATAGTTTAATCTACTATTATACAACAAAGTTTTAATTTTTTTTATTTTTTTTAATTAAAAAAATAAAAGAACCCAATGACTATTATACAACAAATTTTGTAATAAAACTAATTTTATAATTGAATAGAATATAAAAATACAAAATGCAAATATTTTCATGTGAAAAAAAGTTAAAAATAAAATAAAAAATGAGTATCGAGTATCCACGAGTACCTGCGGATCCGGAAACATCAATTGAGGTTCCGGAACCGCCTTCATATCAACGTGATCAGATCTGGAACCTCTAGGATCCGATCCAGAACCGTCCCTTTGACACCCCTATTTAAACAACAACTATAGTTAATTAACTACTCTCTCTATTCATTAAATAATTAATAGTATAGTACAATAATAAAAATTATTATTAACTAATAAAAAAAGGAAAAATAATTAAATAACAATATGATTCAATTGAAAACATATGAATTCTCAAGTACATACAAAATATATACGAATAGTTAATTGTTTATGACTATAACAAAGGAAACTCTGTCGAAATTTTAGCGACGTAAGGAATAAATCTAACGTAAGAAACACGTATAAATTGTAACACACGTGCATAAAATTTGTAATGTTAATATAATTTTTTTTAATGTGGAAATTCAGAGTACCAAGGGCTAATTGACAAACAAATCAAATATATGCTCACGCAAAGAAGAATAGGTCAAGGGTTGATTTTCTATGTAGAATTTTCTCTTTCCATATCATGTGGCAAAAATGACAGCAATTTTGGAACTTCTAACAAACAAACAGAGAAGAAAAAAAGCTTTTGAAATGAATTGATACTTCGTGAAAAGATCTCAAAGATGCTTACATCATTTAGTGAATCATCTTTCTGTTAGTCAATGTGCATGTGAGCATGTCAAACAAATCCTGATTTCTCATTCCCACCGAGACAAGTCTTCTACGCTGAGAAATAAAAGAAAGTTTTTGTCTTGACAGGCTTTTCTAGCAGAAAAACATCAACAGTCTGTTTGGACCTTGGATGAAGAGTTTTTGGAGGAAGAATTTGGTGGGAACCAGGGATTCTAGTTTTCTTGGTCTATTTGGATGCGAGGAAGTCTTAGAAATATGTTTTCTAGGGGAACTAGAGTTCTAGCAAATCCCTTATTTTGAGTCCAACTTTTCCCTTAAATTTTTTTGAAAAATTTATAGAGGGGTTTAGGATTTATGTTTCTAGGGATTCTTTTATAGTTGTAAAACAAACAAAAGGATTCATGTTTCTTAGAATTTATGTTTCCAAAGATTTATTAATCTCTTGAGTAACATGAATTCTGCATCCAAACACACTACAAGATTGTTGAGAAAAATTTGTCCAATTTGATGAGAAATTTTTATTTCACTTATACCAAATTTAAGAAAGAAAAAAATTAGGTACTAAAAAGCATGTCAAAGAGTATACACAATTTTAGCTGTCTAAATTGGTTATGTAAAAAAAAAAAATGCAAAAACAAATTAGAACCAAAAACAAACCCTCACACTCTACACTCTACATCTTGTGTAAATTTGGCAAAAGAAAATATGAATAAAAAATAATAGGGCTGGGCAATTTCTGAGAGTTCGCTCAGCTCCAGGTATCACCTTAGGTGAAATGCTATAGGAACCCTAGATTTGCACCCTAAACAATACCTTAGATTATAAGATTCAACTTTTGACCAACTTTAGACTAAAATTAGACCCCCACACTAATTTTATAATCTGAGATATTATTTAGGGTGCAAATCTTGAGTTCCTCTAGCATTACTCATTCTACTATCCAAGACTTTTTTCACATTAGAGCATTAGAGAAGGATTTTTATGATGAATATGTATCTTTTTATTGGACAAATTACAATCAATTTTTACACCTTCACATTATTATTGGAGATGCTCTAAAATAACGTGTTATAAAGGCGTAGAGCGAACGTCACGTACCACACTTGTACTACGGAGGCCCCCAAAAACAATAGATATTTGACGCGCATATTAATTGATGATGAACATTCAAGTTTTATTAACGTACTAAAAGTCAGCTGGTGTATTACATGATTATTAATGCATGGAGGAATGACTGCAAGTCAAACCAAGTGACGTGCGAGCTGCCTGATCACTTGAGGTTTTTAAGTTTGGGTCCTGTTAACGTGTGCCCTTAGGGCACACGATAAGGTTGTTTTTGAAGGAGCTTTTTTGCAAGTTAGAGGTCTTCAAATCAGTCGAATTTTTGTAGACATAATATTATCATTATTTATAAGATGTCTACAAAAAATCAGCTCAATCAGAAATATATAACCTTCCAAACAAATCACTTTAAATGTTAGCCGTTCATTCACATTATTAAAGTCTAAAATAAGTGTTTGTGGTGCTAGAAGTCTCCGATTGAGCTGATTTTTTTAGATATGATCCAAATAGTATAAATAACATACACATCCAAAAATCAGCCCATTTGAACAAACTTAAGAAACTAAACAAAATACAAAACCTAAAAGCTTATCATGTGCCCTAGGGGCACATGTTAACAAAATCCTTTAAGTTTATCAATCGATCGAAAAAGAAAAGAAAAAATGTATCTAGTATTATTCTCATGCGTACGTGCCTTCGTCACTACTTATAATCAATTGGATCGACATATATGGTGTATATCTGTTCATTAAATATGTGTATTTTTAATGAAAAAAGCTTGGGCAGTTAACAAGTTGAATTAGTGTATTATTCTTCACCCAAACTTGCATTATTAGAGAATCTACAATGCATGCAGTGTATAGCAAAGTTGGTATAATTTAGCCCTACAATGATTTGTGCAAAATGATATTTTTACACAAAGAAGGAGAGTTGTGTAAAGCTACACAACATGCAGTGGAAGATCACTTGCCCAAGTGATTGGAAGTATGGTTGTCTAACGCTTAGGTCTGAATATCGAATACCACAATGGAAATTCATCTTTAAAAGTTGCATTCCAATTCGAAAAGCTGCTACACAACATGTACTTTACTTTTTTTTGTTGCAAATTTAGCAAACCCGATTTTTGAGATACTAATGGCGGTATTTGAGAGGGTGCCTGGAGCTGGACAGACTCTCTTAATACCACCTTTAATTTGCAACTCAAACAATACTTTAGATTATAAAAATCGACTTTAGATCGAAGTTAGACCGAAATTAGACTCCTACACTAATTTTATAATCTGAGTTATTGTTTGGGGTGCAAATCCAGAGGCCCTGTAGCATTACTCGGTTAGAATAAACATTGTTAAAGACAATGTCTAGTGAATAATGCTATTTAAATCGACTAAATGCCAGGATTTGTACTAGAAGCATAGGTGGCATGGTCTGTCCCATTGCGAGATCAGTTGGAAAAATCTTCAAACCACTTTTTGGAGGGGAATAGTGGTGGGTTCCACCTGCCTCATCAGTTTCTGGCACTAATTTTGATATTTAGACTGCCCAAAAATTATTTTCAATATCTAATTCTACATATTCAACTTCACACAATATCTTCTTATCCTAATCGACACAAGTGAACAAAATAATTTTATCTCAGTTAAAAAATAATTATGTTCCATTCAAAAAAGTAAAAACCAAATTTAAGACATTTGCATTGGATTCTTGTTTTGAACGTCTATTGTTAAGTTATTCTTGCCATATAAAAAAGATAAAATATTTGCATTAGAGATGCTTTTAAGAACAAAAATAAATAAATAAAGCCAAGTACGTAGGTGCGTGCGTAGCAGCATATCAGGATACTCACATGTTGTGTGGGCTTTTGAAGTGAAGTGAAGTGCCCCACACGATTTATCTTTCGTCATTTTCGTTTCTTTCTCTCTCTAGAGTTGTTTCTCTCTCTAGATTTTTTTTACAGTGTTGTTGGCTGGACGAAGACCATCAGCTTCACAGGAACAGAGAGATGGAGTCAATATTTTTTTCTCACTTTCTCTCTCATTTCCTTCCTCTTCTTCTATTTTCCCAAATGTCGTCGTTTGACTCATTGTTTAGTTCTATTCATTCATTTCAACCCCTTCTTACTTCTCTTCTCTGCCCCCTTCTCTCTTTCTCTTCTCCTCCTCCTCCTCCTCTGTTTCTTTCACACTTCCACACCCAAACCCAAGAAACCCAAACCCTAATTCTCGTAATTCCAGCTCTCCATGGAAGAACAACAATTGGGTACTTTCTTCTTATTTTTTCTTCGAGTCTCCGAAGATGTTCCATTGGTGGACGAGGAATCCTTGGTTCGGAATTAGGTTCTTGTCCAAAGATCTTTACTTTTCAAAGTTTTAATCAAAATAAGGTAAATTTCTTTCTTTTCTTCTTTTTTTTTAGTTTGCTTTTAGGGTTTCTTTTGTTTGTCTTGTACTTAATTCTGTCGAACTTTTAGTAGAATTGAAGTGAAATTAAATGGGTTAGGTTCCTTTCCTTTTCGGTGTTTGAGTTCGAATGTTGAGATTGAGTTCAATTAATCTTGTCGTTTTATCCAGTAGTTGTGAAATTAAACAGTTTGAATTCTTTTGGTATTTTTTCTGGCTTTGGCTATCAAAGTTTTGCCTATAATAATAAGAACTTAACTAAATTAGAGTGGTTTATTATTACTAGGATTGTTGAACAGATAAGGATGTTGGGGCAATTGCATCAGAAATAAGAATCAAGCTTAGGAGGATCAGATTCTCTTATAGTGAATGTGTCAAAGATATAGATATAATCGTTTTTCCTTTTTAGACAGATATGGGATTTTGCTTCTGTGAGGGGTATTGCTAGTAGCTGTGGACCTAAGAGCCCAAATAAAAGGGTGTGAAATTTGGATTAACCTTGTTTAGTTTCCATCCTCGTGATACATTGCCGATGGGACAGTGAAAATTTGAATTGGCTTATATCTCAAGGATTAAATTTAGGTCCTGTATTAGATGTATACTTGAGGAAAAAGTTTTGCATTGAAACTAGCTTTTGATTATGTGTTATTTAAACATGCAAAATACTTTTGTCCCTATATAATGGCTACCCAAAAAGAGTTTCCAGACATTTTAGGTTCTTTTCCCATTTAGAAGAGCCAAGCAGGGGGATTTGGTCCACTGACCTACTAGTAGTTTGGAAAAGTTGTCATCCAAAAAATAAGGAAAACAGCTCCTAATGTTTTTAACTTAGGTGGGAGTGAGTCGGACAAATTTTATTGTTTCGAAACTTTTGTAGATAGATTTAGAAACTTACTGATCAAAAGAAAAAAAAAAAAAAAAAAAGTGGTGGGACCATTGACCAAAAATGTTTTGTCTTGTTAAAAAAAAAAAGATTTTGAAACTTCAGAAAAAGGTTAGATTTCGAAGTAACCAAAAGTAAGATAAGGAATGGCTGGCAATGGGCTGCATTCTATGTTTGTAGCATTCTGCTTTTAAGGTTTGCACAATGTTGCTCTTAGTTTGATTAAGAGGTGTATGTGCGTCTTCCAACAAAATGGAGATCAGCGGCTACTCGTACCAGTTCCAGTGTAAGCATCTTTTAAGATAATATGTATTATGGAATACGTGACAACAAATTATTCCTTTTCGAAGTCAAATTATGAATAGGAACTGTGAGGAGCCTCGGCCACTGCGGACCTTCCACTGTTGGTTAAAATAAACCCGCTTCTTTAGTTTTGAAGCTATGGTTCTTCCAATCTGTGTTGCTTCTTTGGTCTCTTTGTCGTTCTACCAAAGGTTTCAAGATTATTTCTGAAACTAACTTTAACTTTTCCAGAAAGACATAAGCCTTATCATGGGGACAGGTGGACATCTCATTATTTTTTCTTTCAGAGAGATTGGTTGCAAATTAGATTCAGATTTTCATTTTGCTTGTTTCTTTGCCTTCCAAGCGCTTCATCTCTATGAGCCAAAGGACGATTCAACTGTCATGTTAAGCAGGACCAAGTTGAATTTGTTTGACAAGGGTCTTTGCCTTGCTAATTGAATTGTTGTTGAATGTATGTCATTGGAGACCAGCCATTAAATTTTATCATATTTCATGAATTTCTATATTTTTCCACGTCATTTTTTTTTACATATCTTGAACACTTCCCAGTGACACTTTTTTTTTTGAGACAGTCCTGTTGTAATACGTGTTATAGTTGCAGGTTGAGATGGTTGAGTTCAAGGAATTAAACTAGGTTGATTATATTACTTATATATTTAATAGTATGGAGATTTCAATCAGAAATCTTGTGCCTGTACCATCTAACTATGGAATGGATGCATTACCATTCTTAATCCAATGACTCTGAGAGGCTTTATATTCTTGCTTACAATCAATTTACTTCTTATGGAGTCCAAGCCTGATTTCATTTTTCACTTTCTTTGATGTAGGTTTTCTTAAAGAGATGACAGAGAGCTGGGATGGAAGTTATGACACTGGTAGCCAGTCTGATGAGAGCTATCACCTTGAAAGAACACATATTGAACCTATTTATGATGCATTTGTTTGTCCCCTAACAAAACAAATAATGCTTGATCCTGTTACCTTAGAAAATGGTCAAACATTTGAACGAGAAGCTATTGAAAAGTGGTTCAAGGAATGCAAAGAGAGTGGAAGGAAGCTAGTTTGCCCTTTGACACAGAGAGAATTAAGAAATGCTGATCTGAACCCTAGCATGGCTCTACGAAACACGATTGAAGAATGGATCGCTAGGAATGAAGCTGCTCAGCGTGATATTGCTCATAGGTCCTTGTCTCTGGGCAGTTCAGAGAATGAAGTTTTGCAGGCCTTGAAGTATATCCAGCACATCTGCCAGAAAAGCAGATCAAACAAGCATGCTATTCGTAATGCAGAGTTAATACCAAAGATTGTTGATATGCTAAAGAACAGCAGCAGGAGAGTTCGGTGTAAAGCCCTAGAAACCCTTCGTATTGTGGTAGAGGAGGATGCAGATAATAAGGTTGTCCGCAGGTTTGCTTGTTTTATTTGTTGATTGGTTCGCATCTTTACTGTCTTGGAAGCAATTCTAAACCATTTTTCTTGTTCCTCAGGAAGTAATGGGTGAAGGAGATACCATACGCACAATTGTTAAATTCTTGTCTCATGAGCATTCCAAGGAGAGGGAGGAGGCTGTGTCATTGTTGTATGAGCTCTCAAAATCTGAAGCTCTATGTGAAAAGATTGGCATGGTCAATGGAGCAATTCTTATATTACTTGGAATGGCAAGCAGCAATTCGGAGAATGTTTTGGCAGTTGAGAAAGCAGACAAAACATTGGAGAATCTGGAGAGGTGTGAGAAAAATGTGCTGCAGATGGCTGAAAATGGTAGACTGCAACCTCTTCTTACACTGCTTCTTGAAGGTGCTTCCTCTCTCTGCAATCTTTGTGATCCTCTTGATTATATTCTTAAAGTTGAGGAAAATGCTTAACCTACTGCCAACCTTATTGTGTTTCTTACTGCCAAGGTCATCCCACGGTTGCTACTGCCTCTCTTACCCCTCGTGATTTGCGTCATTTCTATATTGACGCAAATACCCTCCAAAATAGCCTTGGCAGTAGGTGTAGCATCACCGTAAAGTGAAATACACATTGTTGTTCTCTTTTGATATTGTAGAGTATATGTCATTAAGATCCTTTCTCCTTTCTGTACGAATAAATCGAGAAGGGAACCTCGAGGTCCACTATTCTAGTTAGAAGGGCGCAAGTTATCATTCTTTAGAAGTCTATTACGGGCTATATCTCAAGCCCAGTGCCCAATACAAAGTAAAGATGCAAGGATCTCAATTGACTATAACAAGCTGAGTAGTACAATAGTTTCGAGTGAATCTTGGTTGCTTTCAGTGAGACTTGCAGTCTGGGTTACTCTTATGTGTAAAATTTGTAGTACAATATATATTAACTTTAGTAGAATAGATTTTGTGGAAGGATACATCATACTGCGACCTAGATTAGCCTGTTAATATGATACATAATATTATATTAATAAAATCAGCATCTTCTGTAAAAAAAGTTCTCCCATATTTACAATTGGTATTGGGTGCAGGTGCCCCTGAGACCAAATTGGCAATGGCTGCATTCCTAGGTGAGTTGGTTCTTAGCAATGATGTGAAAGTTTTTGTGGCCCGAAGAGTGGGTTCATCACTGGTAAATGTCATGAGAAGTGGAAACATGAAATTGAGAGAAGCCGCCCTGAAGGCTCTGAACCAGATTTCATCTTGTGAGGCAAGTGCCAAGGTGTTAATTGAAGAAACTGGGATACTTCCCCCACTGGTCAAGGACCTTTTCACTGTTGGTGGCAATCAACTTCCCATGAGGCTGAAAGAAATCTCCGCAACAGTTCTCGCCAACATTGTGAACTCAGGCTACGACTTTGATTCTGTCCCACTTGGGTCTGATCACCACCATACTCTGGTCTCTGAAGACATAATCCATAGCCTACTTCATCTCATCAGCAACACAGGTCCTGCAATTGAGTGCAAGCTTCTCCAGGTTCTTGTTGGTCTCACTGGTTCTCCCAATACTGTTCTTGATGTTGTTGCAGCCGTTAAAAGCTCTGGTGCTATAATCAGTTTGATTCAGTTCATTGAAGCTCCTCAGCAGGATCTTCGTTCCGCTTCAATAAAACTCTTGCAGAACCTCTCTCCTCACATGGGTCCAGAGCTGGCTGATGCTTTATGTGGGACTGCTGGTCAGCTAGGCGGCCTGATCAAAGTCATCTCAGAGACAGATGGGATCATGGAAGAGCAGGCTGCTGCTGTTACTATGTTAGCCGACCTTCCAGAGAGGGATATAGGCCTTACTCGGCAGCTACTTGATGAAGGTGCCTTTGAGGTATTCATTTCGCGGTTGGTCCGGTTCCGGCAAGGGGAGACCCGTGGAAGCCGGTTCATGACTCCATATTTAGAAGGGCTCGTTCGGGTTCTATCAAGGCTCACATTTGTTTTGGCAGAAGAGCCTGATGCTGTTGCTATGGCACGTGAGAACAACCTTGCTGCGTTGTTCACTGATCTGCTTCAGGTGAATGGACTTGACAATGTGCAGATGGTGTCTGCCATGGCTTTGGAGAATCTGTCGCAAGAGTCTAAACGCCTGACGCGTCTTCCAGAGTTGCCAAAACCTGGGTTTTGTGCTTCAATCTTCCCATGCATTAGCAAGCCACCAGGGATCACTGGGTTGTGCCGGCTTCACCACGGGACCTGTTCGTTCAAGGACACTTTTTGTCTTTTGGAAGGAAAAGCAGTTGGGAAGTTGGTGACATGTTTAGATCACACAAATGAGAAGGTGGTTGAAGCTGCATTAGCAGCACTTTGCACTTTGTTGGATGATGATGTTGATGTTGAGCAAGGTGTGAATGTCTTATGCGAGGCGGATGCAATCAAGCTGATACTTGATGTGTTGGTTGAGAATCGGTCAGAAATCTTAAGACAAAGGTCAGTTTGGGCTGTTGAGAGGATTTTGAGGACTGAAGATATTGCTTATGAAGTTTCTGGCCATCCAAATGTGAACACTGCACTTGTTGATGCCTTCCGTCATGGTGACTTCCGGACTCGGCAGATTGCTGAGCGTGCCCTGAAGCACGTCGATAAGATACCAAACTTCTCTGGTGTGTTTCCAAACAAGTAAGATACCAAACTTCTCTGGTGTGTTTCCAAACAAGGATTAGGCCTCTTTTTCAAGTGTTTCACTCACTCACCATGACAGTTGATGAATTTAAGGGGATCAATGCACTTTTCTCTTTTCTCGTGTAAGCTTTCCTTTTGTCGAAGGAGGTACTTGAGACCCAGTTCTAAATTTTGGTTTTGGAAGGCGTCAGTATGTTTCTTTATTGATACGTCAAGGGTCCTCTGTATCTGCATCCCATCTTTGTCTACATTATGCTGTACTTTCAGAAGTGTTTGAGAATGTCTATTTGTTTTTTTTTTGGTCAGAGAGAATGTCTATTTGTTATGACCTTCATTTGTCATTAATATAAGTTGTGGAAGGTGTTCTTTTGTTCGAAAATTGGTTTTTATCCTTTGGGGATTATATTGTCATACTATCATTTATAACATGAATTTGTGGATGGATCCAAGGCAGTGTTTCAAATATAATCTGTTGTACAATACCCACAAAAAAAAAAAAAAAGAAGAAGAAAGAGATAGACGTGTCACCCAGCAAACATTGTACCCATTTTGCTTCATCTAACCATGACTCCAATATTACAATGAGGATTTGGAAAAAAGAAATCCTCTAACAAATCCTAAATTCTGAAACCACATCCAATCCACAGTACACACTGTAACACTGATCATCTGAATTGCAAAATAGGTGAAGGAAGACAAATCATGTAAGCGATCGCAAAATGGCTTGAATAAGGAAGCATGTAGCTCTCGTGACCTGGTTGTCCCACCTAAGAAACAATGACCTAATTCTATACTACGACTTACTCCAAGCTTCACAAACTTGTGATACTTCGTTACATGATCACACTTATCAGTTCTCAAAATTCCAATGCCACCCTCAGACCTCAACGCTTTTATACTAAAAATCTCTGTAGCAGTCTACGTTCTGCACCAAAGTTGTGAAACTCATCCAGTGATTCAACTCTGCTAATCTTTATACCTGTAGATCATCTTTTGCTGGTTAGGAATCTAAAAAAAATGCGTCCCATGACACAACAAAATCTAATCCAAGCTTTTTCTGCTCTTGTTGCTAGCCCTATTGTCATGCTTTTCACTGACATTCCAACATTAGCAACTGGAGTAATTTCACCACATCTCGTTTCTGATCAGTAACAACTCACTGGAGAGCATACCAATGCTTCAGAACAGGACTTGACATCAATGCTATTCTCTCCAAAAAGCGAATAGCCAAAGAATAATTGTTAAACATCAGCAGGGATCAAATTAAAACTCAAGAGTGTAATTTGGTGTCTTTTATTTCCATCTTCTAACCAAAGAATATATATTTTTAAGCTGACCCATTGATGATCAAAAGTGGCAGTTTCTGTCGAAAGTCATTGTTCAGCCGGATGCAATCAATCTGAACATGTAACTAGCCTATAAAATCGAGGATAGCAGGTTATTTACAAGCAATACATTTCTGCTTTCTGACCATTTAATTTCTTGACTTAGACAAAGAAGCAAGGAGTTCCATGTACAGTAATCAGGAATAATACCCTTTTCTACCATTTGCAAAAGAAGCCTTAAAGCCCTCTGAAGATCACCTTTCCTACAAAAAGTATCTATCAAAGGACTAAAGCTTCCTGTATCAGGAAAGCAGCCTCTCCCAACCATCTCTTCCATGAGCTTTGAAGCACTCTCCACTTTGCCTTGCCTGCAAAACTCACTAATTAAAGCATTGAATGTTGATGAAACAGGAAAATAACCATGGCCAACCATTTCATTCATTAGCTCGAAGGCTTCTCGAATTTCCCCTTCTTGGCACAAACCGCGAATTAGACTGGCGTAAACAAGAGCACTAGGAAGGCCTCCCTCCTTCGTCATCTCATCATAAACCCTCTTTGCTTCCCAAACACAACCTTCCTCACAAAACCCCAATATCCTCCTACTCCTATCAACAGCTCTAGGGAAGAAGCTCCCCATCTTAGTGAGAAACTCAAATGCTTCTTCTGACTGGTTTTCCTTGTATAGACCGTAAATTACACTATTGTAAGGACTAATCTGACCCCCAGATCCTCCTCTACTCTCCTCCATTTGATTCAAAATCTTTAACCCATCTCCAGTCTTTCCTCCTGAGCAAAGACCTCTGACCAAAGTATCGTATGTGAGGAAATTTGGGCTGACCCCATCTCTTCTCATCTCATTCAACAGTTCAAGTGCTGAATCAAATTTTTTGGACTCACAAAGGCCAGATATTAATTCATTATATGTGTTCACATTAGGAAGGCAACCCTTCCTTTCCATCTCCTTCAAGAACCTAAGCCCTAAATTTGCTTTCCCTAAATTACAAAACCCTTTAATCAGAGTATTATAAGCCACAGCATCAACAGAACCCCCTCTCTCCTCCACTATTTCCAAAACTTCAACAGCTTCCATTACACGACCTTCGTTACAGAGAATTTCCATAACTTTGGTGATTGTAATAACATCAAGAACAAACCCTAGATCAAAGCTCTTCTCTAACAAAACCAAGGCTTGAATCATATCCCCTTCTTTACAATACGCAGATATCAAAACATTAAAAGTTACTTCATTTGGTTCCACTATCTCATTCATCAAACTCCTACCCCTCCCAATCCCAACCTTTCCATGCCTGCAAAGAGCATGAATTAATGTGTTATAAATCACAGTATTCGGCGTAATTCCTCGAGATTTCATCAACTGCAGAAGCTTAAAACCATCACTAATCCTATTTGTCAAACAAAGACCTTTCATTAAAATCCCAAAAGTGTAATCATCTCCTTGAATTCCACAAGCCATCATTTTTTTCCTATAAAATGCTCTAGCTAAATCAATATCTTCTTTAACTAGAACATCTAGTATAGAATTGCAAATTTTCAAAGATGGGTCTTTTTTAAATCGAGAAACCAAGTCAAGTACCTTAATTGCTTCTCGGGTCATTTTTGCCCGGCCGAGATCACGGATGATGGTTACAAAGATGGTTTCATCAGGGGGGGAACCGACTGAAGTAGGCATTTCGTCGAGCACTTCTTTGACACAGTCGAAACGACGAAAAATGCACAATTTGTGAATTAAAGCTCTGTAGGTAGATTGAGAGTGAGTGAATTTTGGAAGTTTGGAGGCCCATCTGAAGGTTTCAAGAGCTTGGGAAGCTGATTTCTGCTCAAGGATGAGATGGGTAATGTGTTGATGTGTTGGGACTGAGGATGATGAAATGGGTTTTGTTTGAAATCTGACAAGAAATCTTAAATGGGTTTTAGAGAAAATGGGGATCTTAGCAGGGTTGAAGATATTGAGCATGGATTCCGATTTTTTTTTTTTGTTTTACAGAAGACCTAGGGTTTTTTTTTTTTTTTCCAACGGTCTAGTGATCATTAAACTGTCTGTTCGTTTAGTATTGGGAGGTCAAAATTGGTTACTCTTCTGCTAAATTAAGCCATGGTGGTTCACTGGTAAATTAAATTAAATAATAGCCGTCGATTCAAATCCTTCCGCTTTGGGGCCCACAAGGAATAGGACTTGATTTAAACCTAGAAATGTGAAGATTGCTATTTATTGAGTTGAAACTTGAAATGAAAAGATTTTAGTCCCACATCGAAGAGGTGAAATGAACTCAGCCCAACATCTTCACTACATAAGGACTGCCCTAACTTCCTGAGATCCCACGCAGCCGCGCGGTAAGCACAGAGCGAACTATTCTTTCGCCTTTTACTAAAGAATACCGTGTGCTTGCCGCATTAAGCGGCATACGCCTATTTTTGGAGGGATTTCTCTTTCTTGGAGAAAATCCCTTACCAATTCTTTAAGCAAAATTTTTGTTCTATAATTCTTTTTTATTTATGTTTTGCAAAATATTATAAAAAAACATCCAAAGATGGTCAATTTTATAATTGAAAGAAGGAAAATGTTAGAATGTAAGCACTTTCTGCGGTTCTATTGTATTGATAATCGGTGATGTTACACTTACTGCAAAGGCTATTTAGGAGGGTATTTACGTCAATTGCGAAATGACGCAAATCACGAGGGGTGTGAGATTATTTGAGAACCATGGGATGAGATTATTTGAGAACCATGGGATGACTTTTGCAGTAGGAAGTGCAGTAAGTTAAGCATTTTCCTTTGATAATGCTTGACCTACTTACTGCCTAGGTCATCCCACTGTTGAGTATTAATGGCAGTAAGGTTAATCATATTCCTATTCCTAGTTGAACCAAACATAAAATACGAGTATTGTAGAAGACTGAAGACCTGCAACTAGAGGGATATCATCAGGCTAGTGTCGAAAGAGTAGCTGCCCTGCTGCTCCAGACCAGACATCAGCTTTGGAACCATGGCAAAATGTAACAATCCAGCAATTGCAGGATTGTAAGAGTCCCGGGTTTACTACCATCACTCCCTCTCTCTGTTATGTTACATTATAGTGGTGCTGTCATTGAACCGGCAGTTATAAAAAAAGGTTGGAACACCATGAATCATTTGCAACAGCCAAGACAAAGAAATCATCTTCAGATGGATCAAGAATGAAATGTTCTTCAAGTAGCAGCAACCAAATTTTCTACAATTCAAGTACTATATGCATCTTCCTCAAGAGATCATCTCACAGATATTACAGAGTCCACATCAGAAAGACTAAAGATAGTGTATGCAAGTTCTGGTTTGATTATCATATCTGACTGTTACTCCATTAACACTCATGTTCTTCATCCATGGAAATCTCAACCTGGGATTTTCTTTCAAGTCCTGGGATTTCCTACCTTAGTAACCGAAACCTTGGTATAGGGGTAACGCTCCCGCTCCGGAACCTCGCGCTCCCGCTATGAATTACGCTCCGACGCTCCCGCTCCGAAAGTATTTTAGAACTAAGAACATTTTTTAATCGGCCGCTCCGACGTTCCCGCTCCGACCCGCGCTCTGGTTACTTAGTTTCCTACCATTTTGGATTCATGCACCAAGTGGTTTGAGACTTTGAGCTGAGGTTAGATTCGGAGATGTTTGCAAACTTAAAACATCCCGAATTCTATTTGAATATTCCTGCTTCGAAGTGGGAAACACTGAAAAGCTCAATCAAAGAGAATTCAAGTTGGTGATACAAAAAGATCAGATAGAACTTAGAAGAGAACTTCAATATAACAGGATTACAAGGACACAGTAATCAGCTATAGAAGTATCATATGAAACATAGAAACAATTTTTTTCATTGTTGATGGAGACCAATTAAAGCGAAAATCTAAAGAAACAAATCCCAAATGGTTGGAGAAATGCGACTCTACATCGATAAATTGTTACACAAAGGAATATCACAGTATCACATTAGATATATTTCAGAAGTACTTTACAGGTGCAACACTGCCAATGACTTTGTCACGCATGAAGAAGCATCTAGTTCATGAGCCACATGCTTTCTTGAGATATGGCTCCACTTTAAACTCAAATCTGATGCATCACAAACAGTAAAGAAATCCAATACTTGACCAAATATCTTGAACATCTCAATCCCAAATATCCGACCCTTATCTGCTACAAATGCAGCATTCCAGTCCATGGGTGCATCTGGATGTCTTGAGATTTCAGTCCATGTAAGAAGCACAAGATCTAACTCCCATAACTTCCTTACAGCCTTCTCCCTCCTATCTATCTGAAAATCCTGGTCGCACCATGAAACTGAGAGCATGAATAATCGGTTATTGCAAGAAACGAGTTTTGGGTAGTATTCATGAAGACGTGGAGGGGATTGAGTGGTCTGTATTACTATCCACATGCCTTTTTCCAAATCATAAGCTGCAAGTTTGTCTGTCTCAGAATAAACGTAAAAGGACTCGTTAAAAACAACACCAGAACAAACAACCCCAAAATCTTCCGGCAACTTCATAATTTCCATCCATTTGTTTGACACTGGATCAAAGATTTCCCCAGAATCCAGAGGCTCATCCCAAGATCCTAAACCACCTACAGCAATCAGAACATACCTCGTAAATCCTTTTGGATTGGAAAAGTTCCTTTCATGTTTAACAAAGTTACATGGCTTTCTTCTGGGATCTACTAGTGCATCAGTTTGATCAAAAGCATCCCCCACCTGACGTCTTACTGAAAGCCTGTGAGGATCCTCGTAAACATCAGAAACCCCACCAACCCTTGACCTGGGAAATCGCCGCTCTTTCTTGTCTTTATGACTTCGGAAAATAGAACAGTCAGAGCTGACCTTAAAAACTCCTAGAACAGCTGAGGATCTTGCAGACTTCATTGAAGCAACTTTACGCCAAGATCTAGTTAAGGGACTGAATACAAGTACTCCTTTGTGTGTCTTGAAGGAACTCTTATCAACCGTCCCAAATCTGGTCAAGCTAGAACAACCTCCAACAACATAAACATCATCTCCAATGGTCGTCACAGAGAACAAAAACCTTCCCTTGAGGACATCAGCATTAATCCTGTGCCATCGATCAAGTGATACATCCAATGTATGTACGTGACCAGTACAGTAACCATCCTTCACAACTCCAAACAGGAACAGCCATGGAGTCTGATACAAACCATCACATCTCATCTGCATAAATCGAGGAGTGGTTGTCACGTATCTCCATTTTCTGCAGACAAGTCGAGCAGCCATGAGAGCAGTCAGAGGGAGCCTCACCAAACACATTTCTAGAAGATCATCCGGAAGCAAAAGCTCCATTCTATTACTTTGAGGTGGTTCTTCAAATTCTCTCTCCTTTCTGCCACCCCTCTTCCAAAATCTCTCTGCAACACCATTCGAAAAGCAATCAACCATAGTTTCATCAGTGCCACAAATCGGTTGGTAACCCTTGATTTCTTCCCCACTCGACTTCCTTCGGTTGCTTCCATCTCCAAAATCATCACATGTGTCTGCACCTACTTTACACCCACCACCTTTTCCATATAAACCAAGGCATCCTGAAGAAAATCTCCTGTCCTCCCCCTCTTCCTCCCCACCATTTTTATGGCTTTTCTTTCGTAACTTCTGGCTGACACTTTTTACCAGGCGTCTCGACACACTCAAATCTTCAAAATCCCGTTGAAGTGATGATTCACCAACCACCCTCTCAACTACAGTTCTGTTTTCTCTTCCTTCTCCAAAATCATTACAGAGGAAAGATGTCTTCTTACTAATACCAGAGCTATTGCAGCTACTACCAAAGTTAGCCATCACCAAGACTCTCAAAACCCTAATTCCATAGTCTCATACCCCAAAAATGAACCCTGGAGTTACAAGCAAAAATTCCAATATTACTAAGAAACTTAGTAAAGATGATCAAATCTATCCCAATGAATAGAAAAGCTATTGCATAAAATTTAACTGTTTTGCTTCTTAAACACTCAAGTTATGAAATCTACCAGCTCCAAACAATTAAAGCATCCCAAAAACATATAAAAACGAATTGCATAAATGAATAACAGATCCAGACCATTAAAGCATTAACAAGCGAAAAATGCTTGATTCAAACAGAAAAATCAGAAAACAACAGCTCTAGGACAAAACTAAATCCATAAAACCACGCATCCCTAATGAAATTTAGCAACTTCATATCAAACTAAGCAACTTAATCGATTACAACCAGATCTAAAGCGTCCAAACATAAAGCAACAGTTCTAGTTCAAATTCAATAAAGATGTACAAAACTATAAAACAAGTAAAACAGGACCAAAAAAAAAAACTTACCTTGAAGAACTAACTTCAGTTTTGAAGCTCAAAATCGTCAGATCCGGCTCTATCTGCGCAACTAGAATCCATTTGAAGGTCAAAAATGTGATGAAAATGATCAAATCATACCTATTTCCAGCTATATATAGATTCTTAGAAACCTATCTCAAATAATCTTAACCAAAAGTTAGGGTTTTATAAGAGAGGAGATGAATGCAGTATGGGTTGTTTGTTTCGGTTGGCCAATGAAGATTTGAAGGTGAAAATGTGATGAAGATCATGAAATCAATACCTCATTCGAGCTCTATATAGATTCGCAAAAACTCGATCTCGAAGAATTTTTAAACTAAAAAGTTAGGGTTTCGACAGAGGAGATGAATGATTTCATGTCTTGGTTGTTGGGTAGGCCATGAAAATGGGTAAAGAAGAGCATCGAAAGCGAAAGCAGCTCAGCATTCCATTCTCAATTTCTCTCTCTACTTTCTCTCTCTAAACTTTTATATATTCTGGTGTTTTGTTGCTATCATTACTGTTTTTATTAGCTTTTCTTTCGGTGCCACGTTTTCTGTTTTTTTCCTGTATTCGGATTTCGGAATTTGTTTGCAGTGGAACTGTACAAGTTTCGTTCTAATATATAAGATTCGCTGGCTCTCACGTAACAGAAGTGCAGCACCCATCTGCATCATGGGTGGGCCCCACTTACGTTTTGATCAGAATTGGGTGATCCTAGCCGTCCGATCTTAATTAATAGAATAAAGCCACTTGAACATAAAACTACTTATGTTTGGGTTAACATAAGCCTTGTGTCCGTGGGCCCACAAGAGTATGATTTAAGGACTGATATTCGGTAAAGATATTTTCCTCACCATGTTGATCATCCTCATAAAAATTGATTGGAAGTTGAATGAAAATAAACAGTTAACACTTCCAATCAATTTTTGGTGGTATTAGAAGTTTTAGAATTGACTGATTTTTTGTGAGGATGATCAACACGGTGAGAAGAATATCCTCACAAAAAATCAGCCCTTGGATCTTACTCATGTGGGCTCCATAAGGTTTATTTTTAGCCCAAACATAAATAGTTTTATATTTATGTAGCATTAATCTCTAATTTGTATTGATTTATTTTTAGTACGGAATGACTACTAATTAGTAGTTTAGTACTAATTACTCAATCTGATTTTAGGAAGTACGGCAATTCGATATAAATACAAATACAAATACTATTTTCTTAATTTTTAATTTTTAAATTAAAAACATTACCATGACACTCCTCACTTAAAAAAAAATGTCTGTGCTTGCCAAATGTGATTCCTAAGAATTAGAGATTTGTTGTATTTTATTAATTTAATCTTTATAATATTTTGTTCGATTGGACTATTCCTTTCCTTTTTGATATAGTAAATCATATGGGTCTCCAAAAGAAGTATAGGAGTTCACTCTTCCATTTGCCAGGAAAAAAATACATGGAAATTTTTTTTGGCTTTTCACTCTTCTATACTCAACATGAAGATTGCCTGATAGATGATTTTCAATATTTTAAGCCAGTTCTTGAGACCTATATGTTAAGAAATGCACAGATCTATAGGTTAGTTAATAGTTATCAATTAGGTTAAATTTTTGTTCGATCGATTCCACCCAGTTTCTCTATTCTCAATCACTGGCTACTGTTTGTCAAAACACGGGTCCGTGATACTTGCCTGGTTTTAATAGACAAGTGGTTCAAAGATTGGTTAGAATCCAAGTACTTCTAAATGCAGATAATTGAATGTGAAAAAGTTGCAGTTTTAGAACTTCAGAATCAAGAACCCGGCACATACCTCTACGAAAGTGATTTAAGGAAGGAGAGAGAGTGAAAATGGATCACTGATCCATATGAAGCCGCAAAATGAAACAATTAACTCTTGCAATTAACACAAATGATGAATATCAGATGTACAAAAGACTTTTTAAGTCAAAAATCACATCCTACAGATTCTCTTTTATTGCCTTGAATGTGGCTGGAATGTCAGCCATGGCCAAGGGCAGCAGCAGCAAAGGCAGCTAAGGAAAAAACCCTTACCAGTGGTAATATCCAAATTTCTTTTTTACAGACACTGTTAACCACCCTTTTCCTGTCATTCGTTACTGTCCAAAACTCCTTTGAGAAAATTCAGCCCTTCTAGTGATATACTCCTCCGAACTCGGGTTTTAGGAATTTCTATTTTCGGAGGTGGGTCAGGGGAGAAACAAACCACGACAACCGTCAGATTATCACAAGTATTGCGCTTAAGTGCCTCCCTGACCAACTCTTTTGAACATCTCTCAGGATCATTATGAAGCATTAGTTCTTTCCTTGTGATTGTAACTGCACACTGACTGCTCATCACATCCCACAGGCCATCACAACCCATAATCAAAAATTCATCTTCCTCAGTCAAGAGACTCTCGTGCAACTCTGGTTCGGCGCTTAAAGGGCAGGTGGAGCCTTTGGGACCCTTCATGTGCCAGTCTCCAAGGGCTCGTGCTACTGATAGTTGACCATTAAGATAGCCATCAAAGACGATTCCACCCAGTTTCTCTATTCTCAATCTTTCTGAGGTGCAGTTGGGTTTGTGGTCTTTGGACAGCTCAACTGCTCTACCTCGTTTCCCTAGTACAGCTCGGCAATCTCCGACATTGGCAATTAGCATGGTCCTGCACAGAGAACGATCAGTGATAAGCAAATCTCATCCATCAACTAAATCAAGATGAAGATGCACCAGAGTACAAAGGAAAGAAAAAATCATCTCCCTGCCTCCATTTGTGTCAGGGCTGGCATCAGGAGGCACCACAAAATGGTCTCTATCTGTACTGTATGATTAAAATTAACCCCTTAAGAGTTCATATGGCACAATATAAGATGTTTCTCTCACGAGCCCATATCATCAATCTCTCCACGTTATGACATCTACATACTGTATATTTAAAACTAAATTATAAATTATACATAATAATAATAATAATAATAATAATAATAATAATAATAATAATAATAATAATAATAATAATAATAATAATAATAATAATAATAATAAACAAAATAGAACGAAGCCACAAAGATATTTTATACCAATGTGGAGTTTGTGTTCCAAAATTAAATACCAATTAGAAAATCAGAAGAAAGATATATAATTAGAATTTTATACCAGCAAATAAAATTATTATTGTATTTCCAGTTTTAGATTATATTTCAATGCCCGTGCTTAGCATGGGATACATCATACATACCACTGGTATAGCAGATATTATTGGCCCAAAATAGACTGACCTTAACCTCAACTTGTTGCATCATATTTTACATAGTTGAAACTTAGGGTGTTAATCCGCAAAGAAAATGTAGGATAGGATGATTATGCCTAAAATAATATATGGATTACAAAGTCAACTCGGTCATAACCACTAAAAGGTAGGCATGACCACCTGTAAATGTGCTACATCTAAAGTATTAAAAGGGGGATGACTTCTTCATCTACCAATCTTAGTGGAAGAACTCAAAAGAAATTTGAGCTGTCGTTTATTACACATGGGTAGACCAGTGAAAATCACACGTACTGCAAAAGGCCTGGCTTTCGTCTCAGGAGGCACTCTTGTCTAGGTGCAATTATGGTTGGTCAAATCCAAGAACAAGGCCTAAATTTTTTAACAGAAAGAGATTTATTAGAGAGAGAGAGAGAGAGAGAGAACAGAGCCAACAAATTAAACAACCATGGTACAGCACAGTAGAAAACTAGAATACAGATGTTTCCATAAAAAATCACATCACTAGTGGGATGCGAATTTTGACCAGCAGTAGTTAACCTAATCTCAGATTGAAAATGAAAAAAAAAAAAGAGAAGAAGGGAAGAAAGAAAGAAAGAAGAAAAGGTGGTTCTGAATTTCTTATCACAGTGTTTTTCAAATTTAATAAGCAGTCCAGTACTCACCTTCCAGACATAAGGGCAGTCAGAGCTGTGGTGCCAGAGGAGCTGTCAAGAGAACAGGCATCGGCAAATGCCAGATCAGCTTTCAGAAAAGCACTCCGAACAGCCTTCGGCACAGAAGAGGGGAAATGAGTATCCTCAACAATATACCTAAGAATGTTCTTTCTAATGAAAGCTGCTGCATCTGATCCACCATGCCCATCAAATACCTGTTAGGCAAAAACTACAGAACCTCAGCTCATGAATACAATCAATTAGTGATGCTTAGTGATTGACAATAACATTAAATAAACAATGGATATGATGCCACTGTCAAAGAATGATATGGTACAAATTGGTTCCCAAATTAAACGTTCGTGGTTCAACTGCATGGCACCAAGTGTTAGAAATATCATGAATAACAAATAGTTTTATTTCATCATATTTCAACAGGGACCGAAATAAAACATGACTGATTTCCAAAAAGTTTTTTCCTAGTTTCTTCTTTGTTTAAAATTTCAACTCAAAGAATAATTATGAATGATAATATTAAAATTAGTAGTCAGGAAGACGTGAAGAGAAACCCATTACATATAATTTCAATATCGATATTAACTCCAAAGAGCATAATCTAATTTTTGAAAATTAAATATAAAAGACTCTTAAGGCAACTAGTTTATGTTTTTATGCAATTAAATTATACTATTATGAACATTCAAGTGCATAAGTCTATCTCTTACCGATCAGAAAGGAAAAAGAAGTGTAAGTTTCGAAGATTAAGACTTGGATAACTAAAGTAGTAAATGAAAAGTAGGAAACACTACCAATTCTTCTTTACTAGTCAGTTCCAACTTCCAATTCCATTTCCAAGATGACCAAACATACAGAAAAATTGTTTATGAACCATGGATAAAGGGGAAACCTAATTGGTTGAATATTGCCAATATTAAAAGGGTTCAAGGTTCTTCACGATCCAAAGAATAAGCAACCTTTACAGTTTAAAAAAAAAAAAAAAGAATAAGCAACCTTTAGCTGAACAAAAAGATATGTTATACGGTCTAAGAGAAGGCCATCGATTGCATGGTTAAGGTCATCTGATCAGCATATTTAAACTTCCCCTAAATGTGTCCTGAGTGACTAGAATACGTTCATTGTGAAGGGTTGGACCTACTTACACTTCAACATTCCATCCATAAGAGAAATCATCCCATTTAAATCAACAATATAAGTACTAGAAGATCAGAAAAACGATCAATCATCGAACCGGTTCTCAATATGCAGTAGCAGTAATCAAATTACACACCCCATAGAAAGCTCCTGGAGAAGGGAAGTCGACAGATGCACCAAGATGTTCAACAAGATTATCTATACACAGGTGCTCATCCTCCATGTACTGTTTTGGTCCTATCTCAGAACAGCTCCCGGAACGAAATACAGGTAAAAACCCTGATTTTACTTCTGGGGGTGATGTTAAGCAAATATTCCCAATATCTAACTCCTGCACCAATGCAGAAAATGGAAATTTAGTTACACTTGAGTTCAAAACAACGGATTACACGAAACATATTTGCGAGATGCGGTGCAGAAATCACTAAAATGCATCACTCTAATGGAGCATGAGACACACTTCAACAAATAACAAACATATTTCGCTACAAGTTTATCCGAATTATGGTTGCCAATGAAGAAAAAGTTGTCAATACTATTCATGTATGTCAGGAATTTCAAATGAAACTTTTAATGGCACGAGTAGGGTAAGATAACTCACCAGTTCAGCAACTGAAGACAACCTAGCAGAGCTTGTGCAATGCCTCATGACTGATAGGTGCCTAGGGGGTTTCGCAGCATTCATTTGTTTCAAGCTCTCTTGAGTCTCAGAATTCTCATCTTCCATGGAAGTTGTGCTGTCATTACTGTACCCACCTTCTAATACACTAAACTGAGGCGACAAATGAGTCCCAGCTGCCATTGTCCTTCTCAAAACATAAATTTTATCACTTAAACTAAAACCAAACTCAAAACGATCCTTTTCCTCAAACCCAGTGGAGATACCAACAAATTTTCCAAATTTATACCCTCAAAATCCTCCTACACGGCTATAAAAGCACACAATAAATCTCCAACAGAAGCAAAATTTAATTCTGCAACAAACCCAATTCTTTGAAACCTAATATGCAATAAATGCAGTTCCTTCAGATATCACATTTGTGAAAGAATTCCTCAATTCAACACATCATCCTCGAATTCGACGTATAAACACTGTAGATCCTAACCAATTCCCAATTTCCTAAGATTTCTCCACCAAAAAACAAACACAGAACAAACCTCGTAAATATCAATTCCAAAAACACATCTGCATATAACTTACACCTTTATCCATAATCCTCCCGCATTCCAGATCGAGATCTCACAATAATTCACCAAATTCCAAAACTTAATTCACAAAATGTGGAAATAAATCAACTAATTCAATAGATATAAGCACTGATTAACCCAAAAAACCAGAAGAATTCATCAAATCTCTCCAAATTGGAAATGATAAACCATCCACAATTACATAAAACGAATCCATAAAAAGATCAGCATTTTCACAGATCAACAATAAATACTACTAAACTTGCCTTTTTAATTTGCTTCCCAGATTTGAAAGAAACCCTAATGAGATCTCTAGAGAGAGAGATGGAGCAACCAATACTTTCAAGGATGGAGAGAGAAAGAAGGGAGGGGGGAGAGAGAATGAATTGATTAAGGGGGAAACCGGCGATTTCAGGTTTTTACGGTAGCCCTCGTGGCGTGTCGGAGGGGACGTATGAACCGACACGTGTCGAATTATGAGAGACGTTTATTCTGGTTGACCGGATGGCCTAGAGTTTAGTTTCATGGATCAGTGCGGCTGGCATGTTCCAACCGTTACAACCCACTTTCTCTCTCTACACTTTCTCTCTCTAATATTTTTACTTTACTTTCTCAAAAGTTTGCCCTTATTAACGAGAGATGTTCGATAAAGGGCCTTTAATGACGAGGAGGACCACCACATCTACGTGGACAGCCATGTGTCTTTATCTCATTGGCTAAGGACAATTTTGTGGCTTGGAATTTTTTATTTGTTTGTTGTTCTTTGTTTTAAGGGAAAATAAATGTATGTTGGTACAAGTTGACAGGTTGGGCCATTTTTTTTCTTCACTCAATTGGTGGTTGATTGAATATAAAATTTGAATTTAAAATATTTGAGCTATAAAAATAGGGTTTTTAAAAGGATTAGTGAGTGAAATGTTTGAATTTAATATGATTTTAGTTCAACTTTATTAAGTAAATTTATGTATAAATGTATTTGTGGAGACCCATGATGTAATATAGATAGCACTAGTAGACTAGAGGTCAATCCGTGCTTTGGGCAAGATTCATTATTTTTTTAGGAAGGCACTATGGTCCAATATACATATTTTTACAAGGCATGATATATGTAATTATCGCAAAAAAAATGTCAAGAACATCTAATTACTAATGGAATTGCCACCGAAGGATTATGGAAACTGCCACTAAAAGATATGAAACGGTACCTATATATATTACATTAGATAAATTAATAGCAAACCAAACCCAAAAAATTTGATGTAAGACCTCTTAAATCATTAGAAAGGTGCACAATTATTGGGTTGAAGGCCCATGTGCGACAAAAATCATGATTTGTTAACGTTTATGTCCTGTAGATGCAAAATTTTAGATTCAAATAATAATGAAAAGGTATAGATGAATAATCAGCATACAATAAACTAAATCACTTGTGTAGCACCCGCACTTTTGGTCGAACCACGCTTATGAGGTGCAAACTCTCTTGTGCTTTTTGACTGAGGGAGATACATTTTATATCTCTCTCTGAGAGTATTGATTTTGATTGATTTAGAGTCGCCACCTGATTTTTAGGGAATCAGGGCCCTGTAGTTGGAAAGCTAGGATTTTTCTAGTGTTTTTCATTTTGAAAAGTGATATTCACAAATTAAGATTTTTCTTGGGTTTTCTTTTTGAAAGCTAGGATTTTCCTAGTACTTTTGTTTTGAAAAGTGACATTCACAAACTAGGTTTTTTTTTTTTAATGGAAATTTTCTTTTTGAAAGCTAGAATTTTCTTAGTGTTTTTCATTTTGAAAAGTGATATTCATGAACTAGGATTTTTCTTGGGTTTTCTTTTTGAAAGCTAGGATTTTCCTAGTGTTTTTCATTTTGAAAAGTGATATTCACAAATTAGGATTTTTCCTAAGGTTTTTAATTTTGAAAACTAGAATTTTCTGGATTTGCTTGAAAAGTGATATTCATAAACTAGGTTTTTTTTTTTT
>MVGT01003739.1:120348-148467 GCA_002174775.1 Macleaya cordata
AAAAAATCTCTAACCCAAAGAGGACACACCACTCCTAAATTTTATAAGAGTGTTGTGACTAAAATGAGTAGAGTTTTGAGAGAGGAATTACAACTCTATATTCAAAAAGAAAAGAAAAGAAATCTTCTAACTCCTTGGTCTTCTTAAGCCTTCTTCTCTTCAAACTCTCAAGAATTTCTTCTCCTCTTGTGAATGGATTTGCAACTCTTTCCTCTTTTTTTTTTTCCTTCCTCCCTTCTCCTCTTAAGAATTTTCTCTTCAAGTATTCTCCTCCTTCCTTTCCTTTTTCTCTCTTCCCCCTCTCCTCTTAAGAATTTTTTCTTCAAGTATTCTCCTCCTTCCTTTCCTTTTTCTCTCTTTCCCCTCTCCTCCCTCTTTCAAATGTGGGATGGAAGGCTCCTTTTATAGCCTTCCATCAAAGGGATAGGGAGTTAGGTTGAATAGTAAGGAGGTTGATTTATTTAAAAGAAAATAATAAAATATGAGAATTAGAAAGAGTGGAGTGCAAGGAAAGTAAAGAAAAGAAAAGAAAATTTGGGTTAAATAGCTCAAATGGGCCATTTGGGCCTATTTTGAGCTATTTTTTTGGGCTTTGTTTCTTTTGATGACTTTGGGCCATTTTTGGGCTTAATTTGGGTGAGGTTTTAAGCTAGTTTTGAGCAAGGTTTTGAGCTTTGGTTTTGGGCTATTTTTGGCTTGATTTTGAACTCCATTTAGGGTTATTTTTGTGAGTGATTAATGAGAATCTCAAAGTACTCCATAAATGAAGGTGGGCAAAATTAGGGTGTCTACAACTTGATTTCGTGCCTTTAGGACATGTTCTTCCTGAAGATTTCTTACATTCAACTTATGAATATAGATATTTATCTAAAAGAGGAGTGTCCGTGTCCCATAGTCATATTTGTGCTTCTTATCATTCAACTCATTTAAGCATATGTCTTAGTAATGAGTAACCTACCATTTTTCTGTGGTGTTAATAAATGATCTCATTATAAAGATATTTACGAATGATTTTAAAATATATAAATATTGTTAATATCTAATTTCTAGATAAAAAAATATGATATTTTTTAATAGTAAATTTTTAATCATATATATTATTTCATAATATTATAATTATTGACAGAAATAAAAAAATTCAATCCCATAGTTGAATGACAATCCCAATAATACTAAAAAAAACTCCCCACAATATATATTTTTGTTGTACGACAAATAACTAATAAGATCGCAAACATGATTGATCTATGTTATTAACTAAATATTGTTTGATAAGAAAAATGTAAAATCAATTTGAGTTTTTTGACAACAACTTTCGCATATAATCGTAAGTGTTGTCACAAACTGTAACTTAGAGCGACATATTTGTGTATGATTTATATCATTGTCCGATCCTATAAATGAATGAGAACCATTGGATATGGGTTTGGTAGTTATATATTTCTTCACCAGTGAATTATGAGTTTTACCCCATGAACTATGGACCAAAATACAAGGACTCCCCAACATAGTTTCAGGAGATCCAAAAATGATACAAATTTTATGCATACATGCCGCCTTAAACTAGAATTTAAATAGCACGACAGTTTTGCATTCAAGTTAGATAATTTGGATCCATTATGGACCTGGGATAATTTTTAACCAGAGTTGGTAACCAAATCTGGCTAAAAAATCATTAGATCCACTTAACTGTAGGTAGAGTTGGATAAAACCGGGTCTGATTCTTGTTAGGGCTGGACACGGGAGGGCCCAGGCCCTTTACATTGAAATAGAAAAGAGTCTTCGACTAAAGGAGGCAAGATCTATTAGGGGGAAAAAAATAAAATAATCCCACATCGGAAAGAGTAGAAGAGAAGAGAGAACAGAGTGGGTTATAAAATAGGAGATGGGAAGCCGGAATAAAGTATCTTTGCGCTTGGGGCAATGACGTAGCTAGTGAGGTAATAACCGAGGCGCGTCAATTGCTGGTTGAAAACTATTTCCAAACCCCCTCCTCGGCCTTGGGTTCATCCGAGGGCCGTCGAGAATTTCTGGAAGGGCTCCCTCTAAACAAGGGTAAAGCCCTACAATTCTTAAACCCTAAATATTTTTATTCTCACTTGTTATTAATCATCAAAGAATTGTAATGTTTTTAACCTAGGTTTTCTTTTAGATGAAAAATTTGAACATAAAAATTCTTTACATCTTAAAGCATTTATTCACATCTTTTACTTTTGCTGTGAAAACCTAGCTTCTTTATATGGGCATTACTACAAGGACACCCGATTTTGACATCTGAGATCTTATTTTATTGATTGGAAACTAATCATAACACTTGTTGAAAAAATATTATTTCATTTCAGCCCCTCGTACCACTTTTAAAAAGCAGATGTAATCTTTTGGTGTCAAATTCTGGTGTTATTCTAGCAAAACTCTCTTTATATTAGAAATCAAAGGAATAGGTTTGTGACATTATATATAGGTTAGTTTTAAGAGTTCAGTTTAATTGAATTCAGGCTGACAGGTTCAGTCCTAAGCTTAACAATATAACCTTGAAAGTTGAAGTTGTTTTCCACCATCAAAACATATTTGCTGACCCAGTAAGGATGGCTAAAGAAGAATTTCACTTCCAAGAAAAAGGATTCTGGAAGAATATCTTGATTAAATTTTTTTTCTTAGAAATAATTAGATCTAAATTTTCTTCCCTAGTTCTGCATTCTCTCAAACATAATCCTATAACAGAGCTTTTGGCCATATTGTATACTGTAGGCAGAGCTTCATCTTTGCCTTTTGTCATATCATCCTTCCTAGTACTACTCTCTAGCATCTAATTAGACGTATGCAGATAGGCGTCTCACTGGATATGCTTATGTGATGGTGTTTGAAAACATTAATCTGATCTACCTGCAATTGCCTGGGCATATACTCTGAGTTGGTGAAGTGTGTAAGCCTTGGATAACTCTTTCCTTGTAAGTCTGTTTTCAAGGAGAGTTAAGCTGAATGGGCCTTCATGATAACAGAGCAATTGTTTCAGGGATGACTGGGGTCTATTATCTCTAGCCTTGCGTGGAAAGGGAGTGCCGAGTGGCTCTAGACCTGGCGTTGAGTGGGAGTGTTAGTACATTCCATCTAGCCTGGGAACTGTGAGTTTGTGAAGTGTAAAAGCCTTGGGCAGGTTTTCAAAGAGAGTTAGGCCCAATGGGCCTTAACAATTGCGAAATCCGTAATTCGAAATATTTTTAGAGAAGATCAATGAGAAGGCAAAACACAGATTCATTTATTCAAATTTTCACAATAGCAAATGTTGCTGCAGAGTAAAGGTAAATTCCAAATCCTTCCTAAATGACTTCTTCTCTCTATGGAAAACTGAATACATATATGAAGCTTTTAAAGCTAATACAACTGATGATACTGCAAACAGAGCCTATAACCCAAGCAACCCATGAACCATTTGCAATGTAACAAATTCAATTGAAAGTTTAAATATGTAGGAACTATATAACTTTTTTGATCAAAAGCAACAATGGATGACAATTTCGAAGAGGATGATGATATATCTATAGCTTGAGCACGTCGCAAATCGCCATGTGCAGAAGCCATTCAAGAAAGGATGTACATGTAAACGGTAGACCAAACAGTAAGAGCGAGAGATGCGACCAAGTATGTCCACAGGAAGAGAATGGAACACTCCTCTTGTCCCACATCAAACAGTTGGGTCATAGTACCTACAAGATCACCATCGTTGTGTAATTAAATATGATTCGAGTATAAAAATATATTCAGTGATACCAAAATGTCAAAATGTATGTAATTATCGATCAAAGAAAACATAACATACCAATATTCATGGCAGGCGGCAGGGTAAACTGTACCATAAGTACATATCGAAACAATGGGTCTGCTGGTAGGAAACCAAACTCGCCGGCTGCTTTAACAACACCCATACCAATCACAGGAAGTATCATGTACCGCACACAAATAACTCCAATAATGATCATAGGCTTTAGTTTTGCCGAACGTAAACCTGTTTAAGTAAAGATTTGAATACTAAGTAAGAAAAAAACAGAAGCTGAATTTCCATCTCATATAGAAGTGAACAGGATGGGTAGGTAATCATTTACCTTGGGTGAGATTGCCTCCTAGTATAAGAGTAATGCAAGGTATTGTTCCATCCCTTCACAAAAAGAAAGTTATTTTTACATAAATAGGAAGGAAGGTGAAAATTTAAATGCAAATGAAATAATTTTAGTAGCCAAATCATCATAGAGAATTCCTTAACCATATTGTTCATTACATGATTATTTTCTCATAAGTTGCACTGATTAGCTGAATATGAATTATACATACCCTAGTAATTTGATGGAATCTTGGATCACTCTCAGGGGAGCACCTTCACCAATGATGAGATTTTTCAGCCATGGTGTTGCCCCAAATAGGAATCCCAGAATCTGATAGGATTTAATTAGCTTCTGAGTTAGCTTGAACAATATAAAAGGATTTGGAACTCTTTGGTCACATAAATTTACTTGAGATTCTAGGAAAACTTACTGCAGCAATGGTTGGAGGAGCCAATAACTCATCCACAATTTGGTGTAGAATTCCTGTTACTCTGTCCCAGGGTGACTGCTTCTCATTGTCGAGCTTCCCAACTGATGTTTGTGTTACAATCTGAAATTGGGAAAATTGGAAAACATCAGCCTTCTGTAAACTAAACTAAACTAAACTAAACTTAACTAAACTAAACTGATCTTTGATTTGTTGTACAATCATACAGAAAGGACGCTAGACAAATGTGCCTTACAGCTAGGCTTTCATTTTCTTCGCCGTTGGGGTCTACAAGTACAGCCACCTGATCTTCATCTTCTCCCTTGAGAAGCTTAGTTTCTGCATTGGCATCTAAATCCTTGTTGGGTGTCTTTGGTATTGACTCCTTAGCAATTTGCATTGCTCTGTAGGTTATGCCGGAAGTACGTATAAGATGATAGGTGTAAGACCAAATGAAGAAACCACCAAGCTGCATAAGCAAGAGAAATATTTAGTTTCAATTAGCAAAGAAATGAGCTTAAAATTGTACATTTTAAATTAACAGGTGAAGTTAAAACCTATAAGATCAACAAATGAAGCTTCAAATTCTATAAGCTTCAGTTTCATTGTTTAGGCAAGACATTTAAATTGAATAAATCATGGAATCTGAGCAGAGCAGGGTTCTGAAATAAGCATTCAGTGGGTCTCAGTCATTCACTCCTTTACATTCTAACGATGGTACGCACACAGTGCATTGCACCTGTTCCTTACGTATGACTTTTAGTTGAGGGATATGTACAAGTAGTTTTCTTTTTTAGTGGCAATTTTGGGAAGACAAATTTCATTTCTTGGATGGAACACGGACGCCGGTATATCCGGCTAACTTTGAGCAGTTTCCAATAATCCGATAGTAACCTCTTATATACTAGTAGAAACGGAATGAATTGATATAGAAAGGCATGAATAAAATTGCTTTACCGCCATGGAGAATGATGCATAAGAGAGTCCAACAGTGCTGCAAATACTGTGGTCGCCGAATGGGCTGCCGTCCTCATTACAGATTGCAGGGACTACTATCAATAGAAGGTTTCCCAAGTTTCCTGCCCAAATGAAATTAAGAACTCAAGCTATTTAGAACTAGTTCTTCAAAATTCACATTTGAGTTAAGAAAAAAACTAGCTTGAGTCTCAGAGAGTGACCTGCAGAACATGAAGCAATGACCAGGCCTTCTAGATGAGGCTCAGGTTTCAGTATCTTTACAACTATCCATCCAAGAATTCCACCAAGTAAAAAAGTTAACCCAATGTTGATTGGCATAAACCACCTGAAACAAGATGAATTTTGGAAGTCAGGTGAACTGCAATGCTGTACATTCCTAGCCCTTGAATCTGAGCCTTGATGTGTTGTGAATCTTGTGATTTTGTTCACCCACTTGAAGATGGGTGAGAAAAACAACCCAACATCCAGCCCTGAGTGTTATACGGTCAAATGATGTGGGGGTTGACCTTTGACCGTATTAGGCCCCACGGCTGGATGATGGGGGGTTTTATTCACCCACCTTACAAGTGAGTGAACAAAATCACACTCTTGAGGTTTAGTGATCAATTAGTGGATAAATTCAAAAAAAAAATTTTCCTTTTTCTCAATGCAAAAACTATTACAACTTTTGAATTATCTTCCGAACATTTGTTACTAATTCTTTCTACATACAGTAAAAATTAAAAGGTAGTTTTCAATATACAGAACAGGACCAAGGCAAAGTTGAAATAATTAGTAAACTTACCATGAAATGATGTCTTGGAGTGTAACAGTTTTGGCCAGAGATGCAAACATGAGGGATGGAGTGAAGACTACGAACACAATCTGCATTAATTATTTATCAAAACTTCTCATCAGTTCTAATCAAGATGTATATACATATATATGCTTTTGGAACTAATTATGTATGTGATTATATATATACCTTGTTCATCTGTCGGCGAGCATCAGCAGTGAGAAGATTACAATACCCAGTAGCCATGAAAGCACCAAGTATACTGATGATGAGGACTTGCAACACTGGCATGGTCGCCACCTCTAGGAGTGTAAAAAATCCCATCTTTTCTGTCTTTGTTTTGTCTGATCAATCAGATAATTGGGAATAAGGATGTAACTTGAAAAGCAAGGCTTCCTGATGAGTTTTTTTTTTTGCTTTTCAAGTTTCACTCTCTAATTGTCTTGTCAAGCTATATGTATATATAGCTCAACCTTTCTATAAAAGGTTCTAGTAGAAGAGTAGGAAATTCCTGACAGCAGAGGAAAAGAAAAGAGAAAATGTTTCAGCAGTAGTCTAATAATTAAAAACAAATCATAAATTAATCAATTAACAGAGTTACTATTGATCAATATTTACTAACACAGTGTGAGATAAGTGAGTTGAAATTGAAAATAAGGAGACCTAGGTTTAAAAGAGACTGTTAAAGAGGGAGGGAGGGTCTACAAATTATGTGTGTGGATAGGGAGATCTGCTTACACTCAAAGACTAGTCGAGTGCTTTAAGAGATCCCAATACCTTAGATCTCAAAAAAAAAAAAATATATATATGTGAAGAACAGTCAAAATATGTGATTAAATATTTAAATTCTTCATTTAAAACTAGAATTGTTTTTCCACAGCTTCACACCAAAAAATTGTAGTAGTAAATAAAACTTCAATCAATGAACCTACCTCACAATTTTTTATTTTTGTTTCAATTTTATTTTATTATCTATAACCTCACAAGTGGAGAAAAAACAAAGAGAAAGATATTAGGGTTAAGACTTCTCTAACCCTTCTAGGGTTTAGGTAGATTATATTTATAATAATGAGATGAGTTACAATGACCAACCCTATCATATTACATCCCGTTTTTACAAAAGAAACCAATTCAAAATTCGAAATTAAGGATTCCTAGTACAAGTTGTCTTTGGTTTCTTATAATTACTCAAAATCAATTTTATAGTCATATAGTTTGATCAACTAGATGCTTACACAAATCAGGAACGCACCACCCCTACGTGTAAGGAAAATAACTCAAAGGGGACCCACATCACACATTAATTCTATATTCAATCATGCACCCTTATTTGCTTTCGAGAATCTAGCTTAGGTGATTGATTAATTTAATTTGAATTTGATTGATTAGTCCTAAACCCAGATGCCACGTTCACCACTAAATTAGGTTTCGTCTTACGTAAATAATTATCAGAGTCAATCTAACCTATATACATTATTGCCGTCAGCATCTCAATCTGATAATGCATGATTAATTAATTAATTAGGAACAATAACAAACAATAGTTAGGTTGTCAGGTCACTGTTGATTTCATGTTTATAATTAGGACTCAACCCCATGCCCCTCCCGTGTGGCGACATGGGGGCGCAAAAAGGAAAGAGAGGGATAGGATTTCTCTGGCTTTTGGCATAGCGGGCCTCTTATTGGGGCACGCACGATGGAGTATTAGCTCAGTGGTAGAGCGCGCCCCTGAGAATTGCGTCGTTGTGCCTGGGCTGTGAGGACTCTCAACCATAGATAGTTCAATGTGCTCATCAACGCCTGACCCGGAGATGTGGATCATCCAAGGCACATTAGCATGGCGTACTCCTCCTGTTCAAACCGGAGTTTGAAACCAAACTTCTCCTCAGGAGGATAGATGGGGCGATTCAGGTGAGATCCAATGTAGATCCAACTTTCTATTCACTCGTGGGACCGCAGAATTGAGTTGAACACTTTCTTTTTTTTTTTTTAGGTTTCAGAGATCCAAAGTCAGAAAACTAGAAAAACAAATCCAGTCCTAGGGTATCTTTGCATGGTTAGACAGGAATCTACATCCATCTATCTAGACAAAAACAAAAAAAAAAGGAAAAAAGAAAAGAAAAGGGAAGAGTAAATTTTTTATTCCCATCTATTCCCAATAAATGAGAAATGAAAAAATGACATTAAAAGCATATAATTTGAAGTTAATTCGTGGGACTGTAAGTTTTGACAAATTTTTTTTATCATTTAATATAATTATCTTATCAAATTATTAAAATTAAGGGTAAATATCTTTGGTAAAAAATTAACAGTCACATGACTTTCTCCTCAAGGCACGTGCATAACACATGCTTGCCTTCACGATAAGTAGAGAGCAAATTATTGAGATAGTACAAATTAAATTAGAAACTAAATTTGAGAAAGAACAAAGATAGAGAGATATCTGCTAGCTAGCAGCTTACACCTAGCTAAAACATTTGTTTTGTTTTTTTCCAAGAGAAAATAAAAACCATCCACGTCCTTCATTAAGACCAAGTCTAAGGTAGTGCATGTGTCACACTACGTAACAGCCGTGTTCCGTCACAATGATTCTAACTCAGAATTGAAGTACATGCAATGCATGTGGAGACTCAAATCAAACAAATTTAAGGCTTATTTTTTAATCGTTGATTTCAAATAAATTTTTAATAGAGTTAAAGATAAGATAGAACATCCTTACAATAAATTAACTCTTATATAATTTTTATGCGTATGTCACGTGATAACGATGCAATAGGGTGGTTCTAAATGGGGGTGCAAATAGCCCTCCTCATATCTCTAAATAATCATCTAGTTTTATATTTGAAAATCTGAGGACCATAAAGTCACAAACATAACATGGGAACTGATCGATGCAAAATTCTATTTTGAATCCTCTAGTATCTTAATCCCTCCCCTACATGGAGGGCCCTCGATCGGATCAAATCAACTCTCGAGTTGAATCGATAAAATGATAATAGTATAAAATGGAGCTCAAGTGATTGATCCTCCTAGTCGCTACTCCCACAATAAGACTTTAACCGGTTGTGTGTGGATAGAGAGGTCTGCTCACACCTTAGGGACTAGTCGGCCGGTGCTCTAAGAGGCCCGGATACTCTAGATCTCAAAAAAAAAATAGTATAAAATAAAGGTAAATATATACAAGTTAAATAACAATAACAATAATAATAATAATAATAATAATAATAATTATAATAATAATAATAATATGTGAAATTTTTTTAAAAATGAATAAATAAAAATAAACCAACCCTGCAATCTCTAGTAAAAGTTAAATCAGTAGACTTATACAACCGTCCTCTCGGACGAGATTCCAAAGAGCATAAACCGTTATAACTGCCATATATAACGGCCCACAGTCATATCTATCGGCCGATATTTATACAAAGTTACAAGTTTACCCCGTTATAACATCTACAACGGCGTTATTAACAATGGTGGGACAGGGACCGGACCATTTGTTTCACCAGTGACAACATCTTATCTGAGTTCCTGAGCCTGAGGTCCATAGTTCGTGCATGAATTAAGATCATGTCTCCTTCAAATTAATACACTTTTTGACAAATACTAGCGACAGAATTATTAACTTCATTGGGTCTATTTGCAATTTTGCATCCATAACTTTCTCTTTTTTCTTTTTCCTTTTTTTCATTTTTTGGGTATGAGGACCCCCACAATTTATTTTTTCTTTGAAGTAGTAATTAGGGTTCTTCCAGACTTGGGATAAATCTTTGATACAAAAATTTTGATTTAGACAATACCAATTTCCACATGGCAACATCCTATTGAGAATTCAATTCTTTAAGTCTAGATCGACCAACTATCAGGAGGATGGCTAAGTGGTCAAGACGCTCACCTTATATCTAGGGACTAGTCGAGTGCTCTAAAGGCCAGGATACCTTAGATCTCAAAAAAAAAGAAAAAAGTATAGATCGACAGATCGTCCGTGAGACCTAAGACGGAAATCCACCATTGATCGTGAGATCGAATGGCAATGAATCTAAAGATTGATCATCAAATACGATGACGATGACCCCTAGAAAAATCGTTCTCAACATCATCCGTTTCAAAAAAATAAAAAATAAAAATAAAAAAACTAGTAGGTTTTGTACTCCTGTTCACGCACATAAATTCACGTCGCTGTTCCAGACTTCTAGTCCTCTCATCTTGATCCAAAGTATGTCTGTTTCAAGATTCAAGACTACTTTAATCATGCTTCATCTAAGTCACTTTTGGGTTAGAATCAAACGGCCACAAATCACTAGCTAATACTGTTCTTTTTTTTAGCGTCGTTAGATATTGAAACTTTTTTCCACTAAAGTAAAAAAAAAACCCTCATTAATGGATTTTAATTGCTAACAGCAAAAAAAAAAAAAAATCCATGAAATAAATGCAAATGAGAGGAGGAAGCTTGTCACGTTTAAACTACCAAATTAAGATTGAAAAAATAATGACGATTCAATGATGCCACGTCGGATTGACGTCTTTCGAACGCCAACACAGTTGGATATGATTTACATCAATCAATCAAAAGGAAAAAAAAAATCAACTAATGGATTCAGAAAAACCAAAAACTGCTTAAAAAAAATTCAGAAAAACCAAAAAACGCGTGGAATTTTTTTTTTTCTAGGATCTGATCGTCAAGAGAAAACTGAATTTGATTATTTTTATTTTTATTCAAATCTTGAAAACTGGATTTGATAACGAAGAAATTGGATTCTATCTTATCAACCAAAACAGAAATTTAGATATAAGAGAGAGAAACGAACCTGCAATCTGGTCTGAATTGACAAAACGAGACGGAAAGCATCTGAGCCAGCAAAGAAGACGAAAGCAAAACGGGAGAGAATTCGAGACGAAGTGGAGAACAAAATGCCATCAAAATCTCCTAGCTAGCTAGCTATTCTTCAAGAGAGAGAAAGAAACAAGTTAGAGAGAGAAAGAAAGAACTTAGAGAGAGAAAGTAGAGAGAAAGAGAGGAGATTTCGATAAAAATGAAGAACGAGCGATGAGAGGAAGAGGAGACGAGAGAGATAGAGAGAAGTAAAATCAGGTATGGTTTTGAAACCTGAGTTTTAGGTCATTTATATAGAAGAAGACATTAATCATTTATATGTACCGCGACGGTTATGCATGATTGTGTTTATAAAATGACGATTTTAGGTCTCCTGAGTCTCTCCACTTTTCTTACTCCGATTTAATTTCCATACTACCGGTTCTATTGTTGTAATATATACAACCATGACATGACTTATTACTTACCTACCATCAGTCATCACTGGTTGATACAGTTTGATTAGATTAATGGATTAATCTTGACCATTGATTCAATCTCTTCATTTTTTTTAGGGCATAAAATGATGAAGATTTTTGGAGACATTCAAATGGAGTTTCAATTCAATTAATTAGATGAGAAGGGCTGACGCAACCACTGACGGGGTTGTGAAAATCTGAAATGATATTGCCTCCTCTAAATTAATAACATTTTTGTCAAAACCTCACGTCCTAATTTCTTTTTTAGTTTCGTCTCTATTTGGTGGCAAATTTATTAGTTTCGCCTTAATGATATTGCCTCCGTCGGTGGGGTTCACATACGATGTATCCAGGGGCTGATTTTTTTTACAGTATGTTTTCCTCACTATTATATTGTCATATTGAAAAATCAGTTCGTTCTAAAACTTCTAACTCCTTCAAATTAGTCCTTAAAAATTTATCACTATTTGACCCCTCAAATAATTACTAAATAGTTACTCATTTTTAAAAACTTATTTGATAGGATTAAAAGTTTTAGAACAAATTAATTTTTGAATATGATGATATAAATAGTGAGATCCGATAATGAAAATTGAAGCCAGGCTTAAGCAGTCAACAACAATACACCGTAGCACAAATAAAAATTTAAATACTATTCGTAATTTTTTTTTTGAATAATCTCTTTAGGGTTTTCTTTTTAGTATTTGAAAAGCATTTTAAAAATGTTGATGGTATGTATTAGCTACTTGTAGTGATTCAAATATTCTTTGTGAAAAAAACAAATATTGCATGTCAATAATGTAAGTGGTGGATCCCTTTGTAAGCGTGGTTAAATTTGGTGTTGCTTTGCCATAATGATTATAGGTGCGCACGTTTAAATAAAATTATCACCCTTCACCAAAAAAAATTATATATTTTTAGAACTTCTTATTTATAAAAAAAAATTATGTGATTTATATTTCATTCATTTTTATCGTTAAATTTTAAACATTTTTTACGTGTATATTGAGGTTAAAAGTCTTGTACATAATACATTGAATTTTATTTTTCTTTATTTTTTATAATGATTTATGTGATGAAAAAGTTATCATTACAATGTTAAAGTGATAACTATTGGGAGGAGGAAGCAATTTATTGTTCAACCACCTTGATACTTATGGCGTTTTGTTTTAACCCTAAGGCGCCAATCTAATTATTCATGGGACCCACGTAAGTAGACTGCCACGCCGAGTAAAAGCCGAAGAATTGGTTGTCCACTCTTCCTATGACCTGGGACGTTTTGAGATCAAAATTTCTTAGATATGGATTACTATTTGTCCCATGTAATATATTTGAGCTCTCTCTCTTTGTCCATAATGGCGACTCCTTTGTGATTTTGGCGATGGCTCTACACTTCTTACAAACTTATTACTAGTAGTTAAAGGTGTATCTTCACCTTATCATTATAACTTGGGCAATAGTCCCTCGTCAATAAAAAGAGAAGCGTAAGAAAGACCGAAGCAGAGTGATATATTGTGTCCCTATTAACAAATTTTTTCTCAAGCTTGAAGAGCCTTTGGTGTGAAATCATGGGAACCCGATTCAAGAGCGGAAGCGGCCGGATATCGAAATGGTAGGTGATGGAGTTTTGACCTACTTTCTTTAATTGTAAATGTTGTACATTTTTCCTCTTCTATATATTTAGCTTTTACAATTTTACCAATAAAAAAGAAAAAAAAAAGATATTTGTCTTTCTAATTAAGGTAAAACAAAAGAAGAAAAGGGCATGGATCCGGGGACATATCTATGCTTATACCTTACATGCTCATGTAGAATCTATATAAAGTTGATCTAAGAGCTGATTTTTTATAAGAATATTCTCGTTAGTTTAAAATTTAATATATTTAAAATTTAACTTATTATAAAAGAAAATAAAATAAACAAAAGGATAAAGAGTAAAAGTTTAAGTTATTATATTTGTTTGGCAACAAAAGTGTGAACTTTTATTATCGCAACCAAATAACTGATAACCAACCGTTTTTCCTCTGTGGGCAGGAGTTCAAAACCTATTAAAGTGAAAAAATTGTATGTTCCAATAATGTCATATCTACCACATGCATATGCATGTGCTTTTTGTAATTGGTTTACGTCATGTCTAGTATTTTTCAATTCAAAAACAAGTTTTCAAAATTAGGATACCACCAATTTGGATATTATGCCCAATATTTTTTAATAATTCAAGAAAAATAAATAAATTGGGTATTAAGTTCAAAAACTGTTTTGGGATGGCGGTTTCTAAAACTTTTTAGTGGCGGTTTTGTTAGTTTCGTTGGTGGATCTAACGTATTTGGCGATGTTTTTGCGCTTTTCACATGTCTTTCATAGTGTATCTTCGCCTTCTTAAATATGTATCATGGATAATAGTCCCCTTTAAAAAAAATTATAATTTAGAAAATTGTAAAAATAGATAATTTCACTAAAAAAACTAGCTACTTTTTTGGTTCTATCTTTTTCATTTTGCACATTTTAAATTGTTCTTTAAAACTCATTTATGAAAATAACCTAACCAAGTTCTTTTTGGATCCCTAATTTTCAAAAACAATTAATCATATGACTCATATCTTAATTGACAACCAACAAAATCAGGTGGGAATTTTAGTCAAAAACACAATATTTTTTTTTTTTAAAAAAAAGATGTTATGTGTCAGCTTTGGCTGGTGTCTAGTTTTTAACTTTTTAAGGAAATCCCCCATTAAATAGGGTATTAAAAGGGAAGGAAGAAAAGCTTGAAACCAACTCAGGACAATATATTATCATTGTTCTCAACTTCGCATCAGAATCGATTATGAATCGGTAGAATAATTTTGCTCAAATAATAGAAGAAACTGGCCCTATTAGGTGGCCGATTGTGAAATGGCTATTATTATTTTATTGTCAGAGGGCCATGGTCTAACAATTGATAGCCACCTTGAGTGTTTGGAAAAGTTGTCACGTGTCCTGTTCAAAACCCTCTTTAAAGACTTTATCTATTTCAAATTTCTTTTTTCAAAATTTTAATGGTAATTAAAAAGGGTCAATTTAAGGTGGATGGTGGAGTTTAGAATCTAAAATTCAATTTTCAACGGCTTTACCGTCTCAGCAAACATGATCTTCTCACCACGAAGAACATCCACTTAAAAAAAATCTACTTTTCATCATGTGGACTTAAGGAACAAAGTAAAAAATCATGAAAGCAAAACTGGTGTATGTAAATCCCTTATCAGAACCATAATCGAACTCATACAATCTGAAACTAATTTACAGATATAATGATTTTTTTTCTTTTTTACATTGAGGCCTCACCATGGTTAAAAGAGAGCAGATCCTCCGTCTCTATTTGCATGTGTCTTCCATATGCCCACGTTTATTTTCGTTTATGGGGCCCGCATAAAGGTGAACCCACGATTGATTAATATTTTTTTTTGTAAGATTGTTATTCTCGCCATATAGATTATTCTCACAAAAAATTTATTTATTTTAAGACATCTAACGCTATTAAAAGTTGATTGAAAAATAAAGCCATCTGATGAGGTTAAAAGTTTTAGAAATAATTGACGAAAGTGATCTATACAGGAATGAGAATAATCTTACAAATTAATTAACTGTTGATTCGAACCAAATCAACGTGAGCACATACAAATGGGACCCTTTTCTCTTACATTTGCTGTCTTCTAAAAAATTCCAAGCTCATTATCTTTTTACGTGTTCTAAGTTTTAACCACCTTCTGTTTACACCCCACTTACATCTACTTGTAGAATAACATTATCCTTTCAATCATTTCTATGTTTTGGCACCCCCAATTTTAGAATACGTTTTGGTTCCGTGACGAAACCAGAATCGACTTGTTGACAGTTGACACCTTTATTTTTGGCACGTGAAGAAAAACCCATGAATGAACTAGACTCTTTAATAATGCATGTTGATACGGGTCCAAAAACCAGTTTGACTCGACTGAGTCACCTCCACAATCAATTTCTGATGATATTATAGTATCGATCTGTCATTGGTGAAGATATACAACACAATCTCACTCAGTCCGTGTCCAACCCGTTCTCAAGTCTTGACCGAGTCCTAATTAATATCAGTTTCTTAATTTAGTCTACCTCATGCAATCCATCCCATCCCGCCGACTCAATTCAATCGATATCGATCAGGTTCACCGAATATGAACAGAAAATTAAACAAACTTTAATTACTTCCCGTTTTCTTCTTAAATAAATTCTGTTTGTATTTCGTTACATAATAGGCTTATTAGATCCATACTATATATATCATCTTATTAAAAATTGCTTCGTTCTAAAACTTCTAACCCCTTCAAATTAACCATTAAAAATTAGTAACTATTTGGTAACTATTTGAGGGATCAAGTAGTTACCAATTTTTAAGAAATAATTTGGGGGATTTAAAATTTTAGAACGATCTGATTTTGAATATACTGATATACATAGTGAAGAGAACATCTTCTAAAAAAATCAGTCATTAGATGCATCACATATAAGTTCTACAGGAAGGAGTGTTATAAGAGAGCGTTTTAAGATAGGGTGCAATAACCTCCCTCTATTTATATACATCATTTTTCAGTTTACCAAAAAAAAAAAATATATATGTGGGGGTGGGTTGGGGTGGGTTTTTGACAAGAATTGCCGAGTGTTACTAAAAACATAAAAAGTTGACCCACAGCATGTCCAACTTCCAAGTGATGTTTGGAGGGTCAGATCTGGTCGGCTACAATAATTTTGGATTTGGCTTTGGCTTTGTGTTAGTTATTTTATTTTGGACCCACCATCACCAATTATTCAGATTCAGCGCAGATACGACCTCCACGATCTTCGCGCCGAGGAATATGATCAAAACGCCACGATTGTATGTTGCCACCAGTTGGGTTAAGTTTAGGGCCATTTGAGCAAATAACCCTGTCAGTTTATTGAAACTAAGAAATGACCCTGACATTTTCACTATTTCTCAAATAACCCTACATTGGACGGAATCGTTAACTTTCCATCTTTTTGCCTACGTCAGCGTCACATGGCCATGTAAAAATACTCAAATGCCCTTAGACTAACCCAACCAGTCTCCAACTCGAGTTAACAAGGGTTGTGAGATGCATCTTCTATTTTCTTCACCCGAGGATAATTTAACGGTGTTGATGATAACACGTGTGTGAGGTTGAATAAAAGACAAAACACGTGTGGGGGAGGGCTTTTAATGCACCGGAGTAGGTTAAGCCAAACGAACCTCAATTTTCTCTGCAACTCGACGGTGTGAGGAAGAAGACGAGTTGCTTGTTCTTCTCGCGGGTTAGAACCTTAGAGGAGGAAGACGTTGATGTTTATGTAAAATGCTTGAAAAATTGAAACGAAACAAACTTGTTTGACATAGGGTTTTATGATTTTCGTTTTGGATTTTTGATTTGAAGGGTTTAGGGTTTTCTGATTTAGATATAAGGTTTATGTTTGGGGATTTTGATCGATTTCAGGGGATCCATGTAGGTTTTTTGGTTCCTGATTTCAGGGTTTCCTTAGTTTGATCTTCTTACCTGTAAAACATCATCCCATTTTCCTGCTTCGATGAAATTACATAATCTTCAGGTCCCTGAACCTAATTCGGCTCTATGACCCACCTACTAAGCTTAACCCAATATCAACATCCCCATGAACTCTACAGGCACCAATCAACATCCTCCACACAACAACGTACATTCGATTCGAAAGGCATTCTCTTGACAAACTCATGTGTCTCTTCCAACATTCCGACCCTTGCAAGCATATCAACCATGCATCCATCCGCCTCAATCTTTGGCTTGATTCAATTTCCTCCCATCATCAATCAAACCAGCATGATCACAAGTTAACATAACTCCAGGCTCATTTTTTTCATCATACATTTGTTCAGAAGAAACAAGTGCTTCATTCCCTTCACCATTAATGGAATGACCCACAATTACTGAAGTCCATGAGATAACATCTCTTGTAAGCATCATATTGAACACAATTAAAGCTCTGCTCATACTCCCACATTTTGCACATATCTATAATTAAGTGCATTATCCTTTCAAAAAAAATAATGATAATTAAGTGCATTACTCAAAATAATATTCCCATCAAGACCATTACATACTATATACGAATGGATTCGTCTTCCATGATTCAATTCTCCCAAGTTGTCGCAAGCAGATATCAGTCCCAGCATTGTATATCATCTGGTCTCTGTTTTTCTAAGTGAATAGGATTGCATAGATTTAGAAGCTCATTTTAACACCCACATTCAACATACCAATTTATTATTGAATTATAATATATATGATATTCTTGTCATGTAATTTGTTCGAGCAAACTCTACTAATCCGCATTTGGAGTACAATATAATCAGATAAGTCCCAAAAGGGCCCACAGTCTTAATTCCTCTTTTCATCAAGTTGGCATGAATTGATTTCCCCATTTCACTATCTTTATTTTGGGCACAGGCTAAACCCATATATCATGCAGTTTTAACAATAGTTCTGTGAGGAATTTGATCGAACAGATTACAAGAGCTAAAAATTGAGTTGGTAGAATTCTAGAGTGAATGAGAGTGTTGACATTGGTATTGAGATCAGATTGCTCCACGTGTCCCATTACTAGTGTTAACTCAAGGTGAGGAGAGATTTGGTTAGATTAAGGGCATTTAGGTACTTTTACATGGCCATGTGACCATCACGTGGGCTCCAAGATGGAGAGTTAACGATTCCGTCCAAGATAGGGTCATTTCACAATTATCTAAAATGTCAGGGTTATTTCTTAGTTTCCATATATTGACAGGGTTATTTGCTCAAAAACCCCTTAAGTTTATGAACTAAAAAAGAAATATAATATATGTAGGCGTACTACACCAAAAAAATATATATATTATTGGCGTAGGCCCCACTCCCTTTGTATTCGTTCGCTACTCCTTTAATCTTTTTTAATTACACAATAGGGACAGCACATTGATTCTCAATTCTATTATGTTTGTGTCACTTTCTGTCTTCCGATTAAAGACCCGAGCGTGGAGTGATGTAATTTTTTTTTGGTATTTGGAGTTAGATTGTGCGTGTATAGCATCTGTTCCGTAGGTGTATGATTTATATACATTAATTAAAAGTCTAATACCTCATATTTTTTCTATTTTTTTTGAGTAATTAATCTGTTTTCTATTAATAATATATTATTCTTACATTTTATTTACATTCAAGATTAAGTTTGATATGAGTAATGAGGATAATATCTTCAAAAGAAATCAACATTTGAATGATCTTCTCCAATGAACGCGAACAGTGAATCGCACAAATATATAATATAAGTAGAGTGTAAGAATAAAATAAGTAAAACATGTAAAATAATTTTAAAAGTAAAACGGGTGAAACGTGTAGAAAGCTGGGCGTAAATATCCAAATCTAGTTGTGTTTAAGTGTGTGATTCACCCAAACCTATTCACATTAACTCAATAACACTCCAATTATTCTTACACCCCCTGGGTTACATGGAGATGCCCGAAGACTGAATTTAATCTATATAATAAGGAGATCGACCATTTCCACAGACCTGAACATAAGTGTAAGCGAAATGTAAAAATATAATAAGTATAGGCATAAAATTTAAGAAACTGGGGGTATATGTAGGTTCCATAGTTATTTTTCCACCTTTCCATTCAAATTTTGTTCTCCTCGACTTTGAAGTGATTAAAGAAGACTAATGCTCAAGTAAAATCACTTGTTAAGCTATCTTTGATTTTTCTCTATCTTGCTTCTTGTTTTCTTGAAATGTATGTGTTATTTTATTTATTTTTTGATAGGTAAAGCATTCAATTATATACTTTGTCTTATATTAATATGGGTCCAAATGATATAATTCTAGAACAAAAAAATAAAAAGAGTAGGACATATAATCTTATATAGTTGTAAATGATTACGTAGGTGAAAAAATAAAAAGAAAAAAAAAATTTACATTGTTTGCATTTACATTTGCATACCAAGCAGCAGCTAATATTTGTGTTTAGAAACATTTACGGTAGTAAATGATTACAGTGGTAAACGCTTGCAAACTGCAATCATTTACCGTAATACCACGCAGGGCCAAAATGTCAAAGTCTTTTCATTGTCCGCTGCAATCATCCAATGATTTCAAATTCAGTAATAAACACTTTATAAAAAACTTAGTGTCACAAGAACCTGACCACTTTGAAATAGGGTTTATTACTCATTATGAAAGGCTACAGGAACCCAGGATTTGCACCACAAACAATATCTAGGGTTTATCACTCATTATGAAAGGCTACATGAACCCAGGATTTACACCACAAACAATATCTAAGGGAGTTAGACCTAAAATTAGACCCCCACACCAATTTTATAATTTTATAAATTGAGCTACTGTTTGAGTTGCAAATGCGGGGTTTGCAGTAGTATTACTACTCATTATTGTACTTCTTGTTTCAACTTTACTTGAAATGCTAGACGTATTAACGTTTTCCCCTGGTTGATACTGCGATAGAATCCATTTTAGAGAAATAGGAATATAAATTTCCACGGGGTCAGTGGAAACTCCTAGACAGTAATCCAAAGGCCTCAAATCAATGACAATCCTTGAGCTTGACAAATCACAGGAGTTCTAAATCCAAAACCCAGAGTCCCAAATCCTCTAGACCCACAATTAAAGATGGGAAAAACCTGAAATGAGATGGATTAGGGTTAACACTGATGGGCCTTGGGACCCAACACTGAGAGAGACAAAAAAAGACCTATTTTTTGGTGGGATATATGTTCTCTAATACTTTTTAAGCTGATCCTACTAAAGTCGTACCCAGTCCCCGTTCTGGTACTCATATGTTGAACCAGAACAGGGACAATCAGTTCTGATTCCAAGTTGATCCTCCGGTGTTGGGTTCATACTTTACAATATATCATTCTCATACCCAGAAGTACTACAAATAATTGAAAGATCAAAGGAAAAGAAAAACACAATATCTGTAAGCCAAATATGGTTCTTATTGGTTCGGTCCCAATTCCATCAGATACTAATGTAACCCAGAACTGGCAACACTAACGGTTTCAATTCCTAATGGTTCTGGTATTGAAATATGTGGAACCAAAACCAGGAAAATTGGTTCAGATTCGGTTTGGTTCCTGGGTAAAAGAGTAACAATTGACACCCCCACCTGAAACTGATCTCACTAACGCCCAGTAGTGGTGACCACACAGTGCAAGTCATGGGTACTTGAAGGCGGAGTTTCTGGCTAAACAATTTAATGGCCTTCTTAGGCAACATGAGCCCCCTAATTACATAAATAAATTTGAAAGCAACCAACAAAGGAGTTTACATGGCTAAGGAAAAACTGGAATCAAAAAAGTTTTCTATCTACTCAAATTCAAGACATTTTTACTAACATTTTTCAAAGACCCATATTAAGATTCTGCTGAGAGAGATCTTATATTACCAGGATAAAAAACAATAATAGCAAATAAGGAAAGATATTACACTAAAATAAATGGGCCTGCCTCTATGATTGAGAGATATCAGCTAAAAAATAGTAGTAGAATGTTGTTGCTCCTGGTGATATTCAGGCAGTATACCATCAGCTATGACAATGCCTATTTAAGAAAAATATAACCAGAATATCAAAACAATTATTTTTCTCAATGTGGGATTATATGTAGTAAAGGAAAATTATACTGCACCATACTTCTCATATGGCAGCTTCAATTTCGTCAGAAGTCGAGGCAGCTCCATTTGGGGCATCTTCTGCACGAAGCTGAGAAGAAACATCGTCAATGGCTGAGTTCAGCTGTGCAATCTTCTCCGTCAGTATTTTCCGTGTCTTCTGTTGTTGTCAATAGGATCATCAGTGAGTGAGAGAGAGTTTATCGTAGGACAGACAAGAAGATATTGCTATATACTGAGAGAACAAAGCAATTCCCTAACATGTGTCCTACTTGCCAATAAGTTATGCTGCACGTAGCCAAAAGATTCTAACAGAGAACCTGTTAGATGCTTTATCATCATGAAGTTTGTGAAATAATTCTACAACTGTAAACCTTATAAAAAAGCTTACAAGCTCCTGAGGAAGATGAGCCATTTGCTTAGGCTTTAAAGGTGGATTTCTCAAGCCATTTGCACCTTTTTAATCACCTCTGCGAGAGAAGTGTACTCTGGTGATTGCAGATTGAAAAGCCTAACAAGTTCAACTTTATTTTTTAGACCTTCGTTAATATAATACGCTATTTAAATGAAATAACATCAACAAACAACTTTTATCGTCTCCCATATGAAATTGATTAATGTTTTTCATATGCATTTTTTTATATTAATCTTCTCTTTTTCACTAAATTATTCCTTTCAGTTTTATTTTATTTTATTGATTAACGTTTCATTTTGTTTTATTTTATTTGAGTATCCATTTTACAAGTTACGCTCATCAGGCTTATTGCCCCTGTACATACGGATTACACCTCATTCTCTAGGCCCTACACCTTTCCAGTTAAAAACATTATAATGACTGCGTCTTCTCTGCCACGAATCTCACAATATCCTTCCCCAGATTGATAAAGATATAATATAGGAAAAGAAGTTCGATAGAAAAAAAATTAATATAAGAAACCTCTTGCTAAAAAATGAACTTTTTTGAAACTAATGAAAATGTCAAGAGCAACTGCTGACCTCCAGAGCTTTTTCTTCATCATATATAAACTTAGGCAGCTTCCTCATCAAATCTTTTTTGTCAGCTCCAGCTAGAGCTTTACTGATCTGAAAGATAATATATCTAGTCAGTTAGAAATATTGAGCAAAAGCACATAATCATTCATGAAAACCACAAAGAACTGTCTAATTCTTGGTGAAATGCATAATACTTATGATCCCGGCATCCACCAAGAATTCAAACGCAATAAAAACTCATCAAAAACTTGTATCCAAACCCAACATGAGTGTGTCTAACATTACGATTAAAACTTTGTACAAAGAAACTGTCAGTTCTACTTGTGCAATTCCTTTCGATCTAGAGAGTCCATAGACGGGCCACTTCTTTGGTGGGCCATACTGCCCATAGGCAGCATCAGTCGGATAAGGGAAACCAATTTATTTGTATATTTTGGTAGTGGGCACTGCAAGCAATTTCACTTCTTTCTCTAGATTAAAGATAGCTCCTTGTTTAGGAACCTTTATTTCAGTAGATGTGTATTCTCCCAAATTAAATATTTTTGAACAAGGATCGATATCCATATTCTATCTTTTAAGGTAACCTTACATTACATGAACAGATGACTTTTTCTCCCCAGAGACAACTCAAAGATTGGAGTACTAGATAAGAGCTGTATTTAAGGGAGCATCCAATTGAGAAGTCCACCATGTTAAACCAATGATATTTGCAGCCAGACTTCTAAAACTTCTGCAGCCAATAAGCAGACAGCAGTGCTGACTGGGCAAACAAATCTCACAGAATCCAAGGTACCCAACAACTACAAGCCCTGTTGCTTAGAGATTGGACCTGCTACTGACCATATATCACAAACTAAACCTAACTGCAAATGGATAAATAAAATAGAAAGACTGAAATTACCTGAGGTGCATACACACAACCAAGTGTTCCAACAACTATTCCTCCCAACACAAAGCCACCAACAAAGATACTTGCGCTGCTAGGTCGTCCACTGTCGCTGTACTCGCATGAAAATCAGGAATTTGTATTAAAAAGTGTAGCATTTTATCCATAGGGTACAAAAAAAAAACTAATGGTTAAAGCAACAAGAAAGGGCTCAGATGGAGATACTTGCGCATCATGATTCCGAATGTTTATTCAAACTTCAAAGTAATAGCCATTATACTTTACAATAGTTTATAGTTGCGTATGACTTGACAGAGGCAACAACTGAATATCTGGAATGACAAAAATGTAAAATGGATCTCATGAAGTAAAATACCTCTGCAGATAAAGATATCTTTGTCAAACGACATAGAATTCAAACTTGAAAATTTAACCATGAAAAAAAAGAAGAACTATTTAACTCGTTATCACATTTTTTTTATAAGCAACTCGCTGTGAGTTATCACATAATATCCTTCCCAGTCATGTTTAGCGAAAACGACCTAACAGAAGAATAAGTCATCCTTTATGAGAGAATTTTCAGAACCACCTCTTTACCCCAGTTTTCTTATTTAAATAGATCTGGTATTGAGTTCATATTTCTCATTCGATTTCTATGTCACTTCCTACGAACTTTTAGCAAACTGGATCACAAGACTGAGTAGTCATAGTATTACTTCACTTCAAAAGGTAAGTACTTGATTGGTTTATGGAACTAAATAATGAATACGAATTATGGTTGGACCAGGTTGGTAGATCCATGAGGAATGGTTGACTTATTGTTTGATCAATACAATATTGTTAATTTATTATCTTTGGTATATGAATCAAGACATGGTTTCTGGCTGATGAGTCTTAAGTACGTTTGATCAGATAATTTTCTGAATGAATATGCCAACTAGGTATTCTCTTTGGAACACAAGAAACAAAAGGTAACAAGCTATTATCTTATTTAATTGTTATTTCATAATTATTATTGTTTTTTATTGGAAAGACTTAAATATTACTGAAAGAAAAAGAAAGAATATACAGGAGAGGAGCATCAGAATTGCTCAAGAACACCAAAAAAAAAAAGACGACCACGAGAAATATCAAGGCTGGTGATTTGTACACTCAAGGCCTATGCCTCTCTTTATGAAAACATAGCACCTTGTGTACACAGGGTTCTTCCTGAAGCACTAATAAGATTAGTCAGTTTTGGCGTGTAGCATTACCAAGATCACAAAACTTAGCAAATTTTAGTCACACTTAAGTTTTGTATGAATACCAACAATTTCCATGTAGAAGCTGCACTACAACTTGTATAATCGGAACGTTGGGAAAGTAAAATGTCTGAAATGACTATAAGATATGAAATCCGCCAAGGGGGGCAGCCACCATAGCATTTCCTTATTCATCATTTAAGTCCTACTCTGAAATTCAACATGCGCGAAAGCAGAAATTTAAATTTGATTTCCTGGCATGTACAGCATTATGTCCATGCGAAATGTTAACAATTGTAAGTACATCTCATCGAAACTCAAACACATGACAATGCATTTTCAGTCTTCAGACCACAATCAGGTGTAAACAACGACCACGAAAAGAAGTAATCAGGTAATGAGTAAAATAATACCTATACCCTGCTCGAACAACAAGTGGCTTGTTGTAAGTTGAAAATTTGGCTTTCCTCTGGTGAACAGGACTGAAAGACAATTTACTGGGTGCAAGATTCATAAGACATTGGTCCATGGGCTCCAGAGGAGGGCCTAGAAGGAAAATTTGTGAAAGATTAGAGAGGCTAACAAACTTAAAAAGAAAAAGAAAACATGACAACTATGACGCAGCCATTTTTCTTCAATCAGTAGACGAGTTGTTCATAAGCATTTCTGGTTCTCTAATGATCTACATATATTAAGTTGGTTAATTCCTAATAACTTAGGCAAGAATTTTATACTTTTAATACTTAAAACGTCACAAATTTGTTTGGGATTGGGTAGGCCAGCTGGTTACTGGTTAGTGTTAGTAGGTGAAGACAGGTTTTGACCCATCAACATTCATGCTCCAAATATGGTGCACATATTCAGGTTTTATGAACTGTCATAAGCAACTCAGGTTTTTAAGGTCATTTTACCTTGTAACCATGTATGATCTCAAAGATCTAACAGAGCCAATAAATCATAACCCTGGCACTTGCTTCAACGCCATTGTGCCTTTAGGTTTTCACCAACCATTGTCAAAATTAACTCTCTTGCATTATCAAACAACTGTTGTCTCAGGACCCACTATAGGTTCATGAATATTCTAACCATCCAAATCCACAACATGATATATGATATATTTTTTTAACCACTTATCATGCTCGATACATGACCAACTGAAACTCTTGTAAACCCATAAAATCCAAACTTGAAAGAGTCCGCATCAACCTCAAGTGGTTCACAAAACAAGAAGAATAAAAAATTTCAAACCTTTTCTGCTTCTACTGAGTACATTTTGGCTGTGGGTCCAGGTGACACTTGAATTGTTGAATGCCCACCTTACCTATCTATAGTTATGCTCAATAATGTTGCTTATATTCCGTTTAAATGTCATCTAAAATCTCTACAATCAGATTCTAATATATCAAAAACGAAAACCCTCAATTAAGTAAAGAACTTTTAATAATCTATCCTCTAAATTTCAATATCGTGAAGCAAGAACTGATTAGCTAGTTAATTAGATGCTGACTCAACCCCATTCTTACTTCTATCTTACTGTTTAAATTCTTTACAAAATTAACGAATTATATAGATCATATTCATACAAAAACATCATCATTGAGTAAATACCAAGAACAAATACTACGGATTTGGGAACATTTCATATATCATCAAATGAGAGAGAAAGCTAGAGAGAGAAAACATTTATAAGTCAAATACTTGCTAGTTTGATCTGTTTGTTAGAACAATAAACTCTGATAGAAACCGATATGAAAAATTAGAATTCCAAAGGCGATAGAATATCATAAATTACAATAAATTAACCAGAAAAAAACGTAGATCAGGAAGAACAAACAATGAAAAGAGATTGAACAACGAAAATTTAAGAGAAAATTTTACCAGATGATAATTGGATCTTAGGGTTTCGAGCAGAGACGAAAGAACTCGTAAGAGCAGTCATGGCTTATGGATTTCGGAGAGAGCAAAGAGAGGGAAGTGAGAGTCACAGAAAGAAATGATGAGGGGGAAATCAAATGTGAGTGTGAGTTACAATCAACAGGTGTCTTTTGGTTTCGATAACCCCGATGCCTCAAAAAAACAAAATTACATTTTTTGCCCTTTTTGATGGATGAATATCACGTGTGGGGGTGCACGTGTGTAAATTGGGTGGGCTGTGGGCTGAATTTGATTTTTGGGTTGGTTTGAACTTGGGGTTCTTATACTATGGTTCGGAATCAGGCCCAAGAAAATAATAATGATTTAAAATGGGTTAGGCTTGATTTGATGCTGAGGTGGCAAAACATGACACGGACTGACCTGCCAACCCTACCCTTATTTCGACCCGCTAGCTAAACAAGTCAGCATTAGGGTTGAGCATTTCTGACCTGTTACCCTTTTAAACATGTTAAGGTTAGGGTTGACCCTAACTTGTTTACTTGTTTTATATAAAAATATCAAATTAATCAGGATTAGAGTTTCATAATCTTGACCTATCAACCTGCTTATCCACCTAGGATCAATCTTAACCCCGACTCGTTGCTAGGTTTAGTTTGAGGTCTTGAGCTACCCAAAGAACCCAAGCCCTCCTCTTGAACCCAAATCACAAGCTTGATGGACCAAAATTTATTTAGGCAACTTTAAGCTTCGCTTGGGCCTTACATTCTAAGTCCAAGGTCAGGTTAAGCAAGGATTCATGCCCAATACATTGAATTTCAGGTTATGCTTGAGGTAAGTTGAATTAGAGTGCCCCTGCATAAAGCTTATACATATACAAATTTGTGTGGGTCAAAGAGCATAACTTACTTTAAATATAACAAATGTGTACTTAGCAAAGTTGGTGGGTATCCCTCCTTTAAGGTGAAGTCTTAGGATCAAACTTAATGTTGTGATATTGATGTGGCTTTGTTTCATATAATTAATTAGTTATCTATTATCTATACTATCTATACTATTATATAAAGGGAATACCCCTTCCAGGTAGTTATTTCGTTGGATGGCCTACCCTCCTTACTAAAAGACATTAAAATACCTACTTATTAAAAATTAAAAATCAAACGGCACTTTAGCCAACATAAATGTGGTTTAAGTGTTTTCTAAAATAAAAAAACTACTCCCGTCTAGAGGTGTTAATTGTGCCGTGCCGGCACGCTTAAAAACAGGCACGGCACGGCACGGCACGAGGCCTAATCGTGCCGTGCAGGCACGACTAAGGTAACCGTGCCAAGTCACACGGCCCACTAGCACGAGCACGGCACGGGCATGGCACGAGCACGGCACGAGCACGGCACGAGCACGGCACGAGCACGACACGACACACTGGCACGGCACGCCAATGGCACGAGCACAACACGTTTAGGCACGACAAATGGCACGATTAGGCACGACAAATGGCATGAGTAGGCACGATTATAGCCGTTAGACGTGCCAACGGTCGGCACGTTTATAGCGTTTAGGCGTGCCAACGGGCGGCACGACACGATTAGGCACGATTAGACACGATTATCAGTAAAAACGGCTATTTTTTATTTTTTTATTTTTTTTTGTTATTTTTGACCAAAATGCCCCTACTAACAGCCAAAAAACGGCTACTTCCAAGGGCATTATGGTCATGTGCACCCTCTCCCTCCACCCCCATTTTTCTATAAATACCAACCTCATACACCTCATTTTTCTCACAAAACTTCAATTATTTCTCTCAATCTCTCATAAAATTATCTCTTTCTCACCATATCATTCATTCTCTTACTCAATCAAGAATC